>JAJMIV010000011.1:0-28460 GCA_030563445.1 Metschnikowia gruessii
ACAACTAGTCGCTTTTCGCAATCATTCCTTGCGTGTAATACACTATCATGGTTTCCCAAACCATTTAAATATTTCATGCCTATATTCTTGCGGTACTTTTTTCTTCCTTGTATAGCTTCAATAATAAGATCAAGATATCCACAAGGATGTCGAAAGGATTTGAATTTAGCTATGGATAATGGTCATATTAATATATGTCTCGGCTCGCAAATAAATTGCGCGAGAAGTAAGACGAACGACGCAAAAGACCCGTACCGCGCACAGTTTTGATTTTTGCACGTTTTGAAAAATTTCGAGCTAGAAACTTGTGATAGCACAACGGTGACCCCTAAAAGACCACAAAATGATCTCCAGAAGGTTAATAGGGAACATTCAGTTCCATCATAGATTCTTCTCCCTGGGACTATTCTGCAGAGAATCGAGTCCAAGCTCATCCCAACCACAAGAAGTAGTGAGCGAAGTCGGTGATCGACCCTCCGTGCCTCAAAATGCTATCAAGTCTAGCAAATTCAGCAATGCATATGAGAGCCTCAGCCTTAGGGACTGGGAACTCGAGAGAATGAGAGTTGTGCCTACGTCTAGTGCATTCTACGGTGGAAACCCCGTTCACGATGACAACATGTACAAGTTGAATGCGATGATAAAGAAATACAAGGACTTGCCCACTAGAGTGATCGATATCAAGGAGTCCAACCTTCTCAAATTCATTACTCTTGCAGAGTACAAGAAACTCGCAGACTCCGGTGCCCGTGTGAAAGTTGGTCACCACAAAGCCTTGGTGGGAGCATTAAGTCGTTTGAGAAGTATCCAGCCGGAGTTGATGCCCACCGAAGTGAATGACATGTTGAAGCAGTACTCTTCAGCAAGCGGAGACACAAGTAAAGAACTCCAGCAGAAAGTCAAAACCTTAGATGAATTTGGTAGGGCCAATACTGTCGGAAAGAGAAAGACTTCTGTTGCTGCTATTTCCATGGTCAAGGGTGACGGCCAAGTCATTGTGAACGGAAGATCATTTATCGACTACTTCCCCAGAGATACCGACCGTTTGAAGATTGCTTTTCCATTTAAGGTGGTTAGCCAAGAAGGTCAATACAACATTTTCGTAAAAGCTCATGGTGGAGGTGTCAGCGGACAAGCGGAAGCTACCATGTATGGTATTGCCAAAGCTCTTGTGGTTTTCAATCCTTTGCTTAAGTCAAGATTGAGATCGGCCGGCTTGATGACCAGAGACTCAAGAATTGTCGAGAGAAAGAAGCCAGGTAAGGTTAAGGCAAGAAAGTCTCCTACTTGGGTCAAACGTTAATATTCCTCCTGTACATATACAATCAACGAAGAAGAACCTTCATTCCAATCTATGTGTATCATTGTAGTGCTTAAATGCAATTCTCGCTTTTATGTTAACAATCAGGGCAAAGCCAAATATTCGAGGTAGCGCAAAACACTCTCGACTTCTCCCTTTTCGTACTTCGTAATTTTACCTTGAAAAGATGCTCCCTTTCCACCGCCCTTAATGTTCTTGATGAGGTTTTTCAATTCCAGCTGAATATCCTCCGCAAGCGGGCCAGAAATCTTCACCATACCGCCATTACCAGATTTGTAGTCACCATTGAGATACACAATAGTCTGGTCAGTTGATAAGTTTACGCCAGAATCTTTGTTGGTGTTGACGAGTGTGGTCAATTCCTTTTGCACCAATGTAAGGTATTCTGGAGAACTGTCTTCCCGGTATACAGAAGCAATTTTTGTCTTCTTTTCCTTGAATGCGGTGAACACCTTTGAAGCCTCAATGGCTGCCAATTCTTTCATGAGGGCGCTTTCCCTAGACTGACTTTTCTTGTAGTTTTGGTTGAGGTCTGCAACTTTGCTGGTTACTTCTTCAATTTGACAGGACAACTGCATTCCCAGAACATCTTTGAGCATCAGGTGATAAGCAGCAAGTTGACGGGAAACTCTGGAGCCGCAAATGAAGTGAAGTCTAGAGTTGCCTCCACGCACGTTAGCTTGGTGTAAGAAAGATACCGCCTGAATTTGTCCAGTTGCTGTCAAGTGTGTTCCACAACATGGATTGGAGTCGATATTACCGATCTGCACGACCCTGACGATACCTTTAGACAAATCATAGTCTTCAGGGATATGGGATGTGTCGATCTCTCTACCCAATTTATCCGGAGTCGTAACCTTGATAGGTAAGTTTTCTACGATGAGATCATTGACTTTTTGGCTCACCTCGTCAATAATGCTCTGTTCGACTTTACGAGGGAGTTCGATATAGTTGATCGTATCTCCCATGGACCAGCTTAAAGTTTCCAAATCGTAAGTGTCGAAAATAGCAGAAATTAAGTGCTGGCCAGTGTGTTGTTGCATAATGTCAAGTCTTCTCTTCCAGTCAACTTCCAACGTCACATCTGATCCGACTTCTACTGGTTTTGGGGTCACATGCACGGCCGTGAGTTCCTGACGAAGCACCATTTGTACGGGAACCTTTTCTGAACCCGTGGTCAAACTTCCAATATCAGAAGGCTGTCCACCGCCTTCGGGAAACAAAATTGTATCCTGCAACTCGACAGCATATAAGGGTCCTTCTGGGCTCTGCTCCTTTTGGGAGGTTTTCTTGTTCTGATTTTGCTTATCTTTTGAGGTTTTGATTGGTTGATATTCTTTGCACCCAACAACTTTCGTCTGAAAGGTCTTGAGAAATGAATTCCGTTGGCATGCTAATGCACCCACGATTGTTGAGTTGGCAACCGCAGAAGCCATTCTGTAGTCGTTAGTTTTAAACTTTAAAAAGACAGAGGATGAAGAAAAAAAATAATTCTGACTCTAAAGTTATTCTCGCATAGAGCGCGCTCGCTATCAACGCGGAATTCACCAGAAGACCGAGCCTAGCTGGCTGACGGTTGTGGCTCGAACTTGTTGTCCTTTTGTCAGCTCTACTGGGAAAAATAATCAGCTTTAGTGAAATATCACGCAAATGATAATTATATCAGTTTTCAAATTATGGGTAAATCACATTCCTTTAGTTTTGAGCTACGTTTCTGTAATTTATTAGTGTATCCGGAAGTTGGGGCGTGCATGCACGATCAACGTCTGGAGAACGGAATTTGTAGGTACGAGGTGCGCAGAGAACATCAATTTGATATCCATAAAAAGTCGGCTGGGGAAATCATGACTAACTTCAAACTCACTGAAGAATTGGCCAGACTCATTCGTGAGTCCAGTTTGAGTTCCGAAGAAAAGAACAAGTTGCTTGACAATGACATTGTTGCCCATGATGCGTTAGTGAAATTCTATCACGAATGTAGGCCAAAGGCTTCGATGTTGGAGCTTCTCAAGACTACCCAGCTCGTGGTTCCAAATAAAAATATCTCAAACGAAAGCGTTCCTAAAACCAAAGAATTTATCCAAACCATGGAGACATTGAGATTGAGGGCCAAGGAAGAAGAATATCAGAGACTTGTTAACCCAAGCTCCGCGATGCATACATTGTATGAACAGAAGTTCGATGATGAACCCTTTGACACAGCCAGGCAGCATAAGGAAACGAAAAACCATATCACTACAATTTTCAATATCTTCATTAGTGTCGCGAGCGTGGCCTATGCCATTTGGTATTGGACAGATTCTTCGTGGGGTATTAGAGATAGTTATCGGGTCTTACTTTGCCTCTTGTTCGGCATTATAATACTTGTGGCAGAGGTTGTCGTATACATGGGCTATCTTAGAAGAGTCGAAGAAGCAAAAGTAAAGGAAAGAAACAAAAAGGAGGTGAAGAAAGTAATCCGATCATTCACAGTGAGCTAATGGTCGGGTACTTTCGTTTCTTGGGCCACACTAGCGAACGGAGGGGATTGTGGGAGCATTTGAAGACCAACTGGTTTGGGCATATTAGACTTTCCCAAAATGAACTTCCGGCTTTGCATCGCTCTTTGCTCAAAGGCCCACTGGAAAAATATAAAGTAGAGATCCCAGAAGTTCAAGCTTGGCCATAAAATGTCAAGAAATACGATCTTGCAATTGGATGAGCATTGCCACAACAAAAAGTCACTGAGTCTTTTATGACCGCTAGTCCTAATGAGCAAATCAATTGGCTGGGACTTGCCGACATAAAGGTTTTCAATAAGCAGTCGCTCACTGATATCATTCTTTGTCGTGTACTTCGATTCTCTCTGGGCCGTGACTTCCTGAATTGAATGGGCAATTTCGTCTCTAGAAGTATACGCGAAGCATACATTGAGAACATTTGTAGACTTCTGGGTGGATGGATTTTGCTCTAATCTTTCCAAATCTGCTAGAATGTCGGGTGCTATCAAGGACCTATTTCCCACAATAAGTATGCGGACGTTATGTTTTTGAATCGCAGATTTTTCAGTTGCATGCTTAATATTATCCCTGAGTAATTTATGGATATCTTCGACTTCCTTCTTGGGGCGGTTAAAATTTTCGATCGAAAATGCATATATGGATACCTCCATAATTCCAAGTTTGTAGCATGTTTCCAAGGCCTGTAATTATTAGTATTTATGCCACAAGGTGTTAAGATATAATCTTTTGAATATACGAACTTCACATACCTGGATGAGCGCTTGTGATCCCGCTATGTGGCCTTCTGTAGTTGGTAGATTCCGCTCCTTTGCGTATCTACGGTTACCATCCATAATGAATGCAACGTGTTTGGGGACATGGCCAAGCTTTAAGAGCGCAAGCAACTGAGTTTGGATTCCTGTGTACTGTAACAAAATATGTGCCAGGGGAAAGAAGCGCTGAATGGTTTTGAAGATCATTTTCGGGGAATAAGTTGGTCAATAAGTAGTACTTAAACGCTCAATTAAGGTGTAATTAAGTGGGTGCAAACGGCCGCGGAATTCAGTCCTGGAGGACAAACGGGCTGTCGCGGTGGATATAGCCCCTCCAGAAGATAATCTTTCGAGTGAGGAAATAGGAAGCAAAAAAAAAAAACAATTAGAGATAGAGAAAAGCAATAAAAACCCGTGTATACATAAATTTAATAACTGAAATAAATCTATACTATATATCTAAAGAAAAATTCTTTATATTTGTGATAAATGGACGGTCAGACTTGATGTAAATTCACCGTTTATTTCTTGCTTTCCAGAGGCCAGCTCCCATCGTTTTAGGGACCTGCGCACCTTGCATGGTGACCGTTGGGCGATCTTTCCGTTAAACTCATTTGGGCAATTACTAAAACCATGTTCTGCCCAAAACAGCCATATAAAATGAATTCAGAACCATAACATCCTCAAAACTATGGAGGTTTATTCACAGCAATTTCATGCATTTATTCCGTTCAGGACCAAGATGTATGGTTAGTTTAGATCCTTTTGTGTCAATCCAAACGTGCCAGGCCACCAGCATCTCCCCACCCACGATACGCATTATATGCACTCTGATTGTTTACATCAAGGCATCTCAGTTTACCGGATCCAGACAAACACATGTGGCCTGCACTCAACAATGATACCACGGGATTCTGGATCAATAAAAGTAAACCACCTGCTCAAAATACCCAACAAGGTATCTTTCTACGTCTAACGAACAACGGAACAACAAATGTCTGCATTCCGTAAAAACCCAGAACCCATCCCCAAAGATTCTCGACACCGTCAGTCGAAGAAAGATGATGCTATAAGACGGAAAATCGAACATGAGCTTTCCAAGAAAAGAAGCTTGGGATCGAGAGTTTCTCGCCGGGGAAAAGCTCTCCCTGGTACCGTAATGTACTTAAAACCTTCTGAGCCTATAATCTGCAAAACTTCTGCCACGGTTTATGAGGCTGCTCAGTTGATGTCTGCCAGGAGAGAAAACTGTATCTTGGTAGTCAATGATGAGGGCGAACTAATTGGTATTTTTACTGCGAAGGATTTGGCATTCAGGATAGTGGGGTCCGGTTTAAGTGCAACTTCAGTGACAATCGACCAGATTATGACACCATCTCCTCTTTGTGCAAATTCAAACAGCCCTGCTGCGGAGGCCTTGACACTTATGGTCGAAAAGGGGTTCAGACACCTCCCTGTATTGGATGACCAGAACCGCATTGTGGGTGTGCTCGATATCACCAAGTCGTATGCGCAGCAAATGGAAAAATTAGAGAGATTGAATTGCTCGTCCAAAAAATTGCACGAGGCCCTCGACTCCGTCCACCTTGAGATCGGAATGGCAGAACAATCCCCGTATGTGCTTGAGTATTTTGCCAACTTGAAATCCAAAATGAATGGCCCCACATTAAGATCTGTTTTGGACCACACAACAAACCCTGTGTATGCAACTATCAAAACCTCTGTTTATGAGGCAACATTGCTCATGAAGGAAAACCGAACCACCGCAGTTTTGGTGAAAGACACTAATGATGATGTTTCGGGAATTTTCACCTCCAAAGATGTAGTTTTGCGAGTGATTGCTGCAGGGCTAGACCCAAAGAAGTGCTCTCTCGTGAGAGTCATGACACCACAACCTGATGTCGCCAATATTAACTTTCCTATCCAATCTGCATTGCGCCAAATGTTCGATGGTCATTTCTTGAATCTCCCAGTGGTTGATGATAACAAAGAAATCATCGGTATTGTTGATGTGTTGAAACTCACGTATGCTACTTTAAATCAAATCAAGAAAGTTGAGCTGAGTGCATCTGAAGGTTCTGCAAACAATTCCCCCGAAGAAGGACCGGCGTGGAATAAATTTTGGACTTCTCTCGATAACGAAGATTCCGAGTCTTTACATTCTGACTCTATTACAAGCGCACCTGATGTCACTCCATCCGAATTTCAGCTGTTCAATGTCGATCTCGGTCCTTCTGACTCAATTTCCGCAGTTCAGGAAAGTATCTCTTCAAAGCCCGCAGGATCCAGTTTCCTGCCAACCGAGGAAGTATTCATTTTCAAGTTTAAGTCACCAGCAGCTCATGGCCGGGTACATAGGGTTTCAGTGAAGGAGAATGAGACGCTTGAAGATTTGAGAAGAGTAATTGACGCTAAACTTCATACTACGGACTACGAGGCGTTGAAAGTTCTGGATCAGCTGAAGGATGCGTACGCAATAAGCTATATCGATGACGAGGGTGACGTAGTTTCGATCACATCCGACAGTGATTTGAAAGACTGCATCAAGGTTAATCGAGACTTTCAAAATAACAAGGCGGACTTGTACCTTCACAGCCCTCACGAGGCTGCCCCTGTGGATTTTACCAAGCGCCCTGGACACAAGCCTATTGCAACTAGTGGAGATTTGATTCCTGGTGTGCCAAATTATGTGCTTGCTTCGGGGATTTTAGGTATAACATCGGTCATTGCGGCTGTGATGATCGCCTCCAACAGGAGATAACGCGCATGTGGGTTGGGCATTTCGGCATGATATAGGAAACCCCTCCAACCGTTTTTTCGGTTGATTTCTAGTCTTTAATTTTTATTTCCATATATGTACAAGTTTGTTTGACTATATGCCCATCACTAATTCTCCAAGGCCTGTTTCTTCAAGTCTTCAAAGATCTTGGCTTGTTCCTGTTCGTCGTGCTCAATGTTCAAGTAGACATTCGGCTGGTCTTCGAAGTCTTCCGGTCTCAAAACGATAGCATTAGGATTTCTTTCACTCGACCATCTGTGAGTTATTTGTTGTTGCAAAGCAGTGTAAAAATATTGAACATCGTGCGCTCTGGTGATGGTATGGTCCTTGATGTCAAAACCAAGTTTCTGTTGAACACTCTTGGCAAAAGTAAATCTCTTTTGCAAATCTTCAAGGGTAGTGGTAGCATACTTATCCGCTGAAATTTCAGAGCCGTGGCTTTCTTGGAATGCCTTATTGATGGCATCTGAGACCATTTCTTTGGTCACTGTAGACTCGATATCTTGTGCACGCACAAACTTATCTTTCCATTGATCAATCTTGAAGCCAGGGATATCCGTTGCTGGGTCAAATGGCTTTTGTGATGGGGAGTTTTGCTCATTCAAGATGAGAATCTTGGAACTAGGGTCCACGGCATACTCATCCTGCTTTTCAATGAGCTCTTTTGTTTTGGACTCTCTGGATCCAAAAATATTCTCCAAGAAACGAGAAGGCTGTGATGTCACAAATGACCGCGTGCCTATACTCCTTCCAAGATAACGTGTGCAGATCATTTGACGTTGTTGGTGGATGATGGATTAATTTTGCAAGTGACTCGAATGCTCGGTTTTTCACGTAGAAAAAATTCAAGCGCCAGTATATGCACTACGAGAACATTCCTTACAAGGGGAATAGTTAGTGTAATCAATATCATTTCATACGCGGAATTAGTTTATTAGAACGGCTAGGTATTTTTCTTATTTTCCTTTCTCTTCATCTTTCTTTGAGAAATATTATTTTTGAGCTTTTTGATACCGTTGTAGCCTGCGAGCGCCACCACCACTAGCACCGCCACGGACCCCAGGTCAAGCTGAATGCCAGCCTTGACGTGTTTCGCGCTCGCCAGTAATTTGGGAAACGTACTAACGGTTCGGATTGGTGCCTCTTTGAAAAAGTCTCTCCTTGCATTTGGGGTGGATGTTGGCGGATTAAAGATTTGCGCGGGGATTGTAGTTTGCCCTCCTCCTGTTGTAGTCGTTGGAGAATTCGTCGAACCCGATCCAGATGTAGTAACTGTAACTTGACCTTGTTCACACCAATTATTGACTGGGATGCAATTGATGTACTTGCACCACGAACAGGTTTCCTCATTATCTTCCATTTTCTTAGATTTGAGATTTCTGACGAGTAGAACGAAGTAAACAATTGCAAGAGCCAAGCTCGCGATTCTTGCAAGTGCCCAAAGTGCAATTTTCCAGGGAACCTTATCCTTGTACTTTGAAAAAGGATTCCAATTGTCAACAAATAGTTTCCATGTTGGTGTGTCAGGCTCATAGGTATAAACCCCATCCTTAAACACGAATGAAGGGTCGGGTAGAAGCACTATGGACGTCAAAATGCCCATGCCGAAGCCACCTATATGGGAGAAATTGTCGAGTCCCGGTAGAAGACCAAGCACGAAAGAGACTAAAATCTCCATGATCATAATAAAAATGAATGTCTTGTAGCGCTTTGTCTCATAGATATTCGTATTCTTCTTTCCGCAATAAATGAACAAGAGAAAGTTTGCAGCTATAACCCCAAACAAGGATCCGGACGCACCGGTAGAGGCGATTCCGTTGGGAGAAAAATTGGCCCCTAGCAAAAACCCTGAAACGCCGCTTGTGATGTAAATAATACTATATTTCAACCATCCAATAGAACGCTCCACTGTAACACCAATAGTCAACTGCAAAAGCATGTTGAATAGAATATGCAAGATTCCAGCATGTAAGAATATAGGAAGTACAATTCGATAATACTGGCTAGGGACAAACTCGTTGTCTATTATTGGGATGCCACTTAACCCGCATAACTCATTCAATGAACATACATTTGTGTCAACGGATGTTGAGTTGGGACATGGAAACTGGATGGAAGTATCCAGTGTAATTCCCAGGATCTTGTGCATACAGGGAACGTACCGGGCACCCATATTGATCAACACATATATGGAAGGGCCCAACATTGGGTTGAAGTAAGGTTTTGTTTGAAAAGGAGAACCCGTCCAGATACCCATTTTGATCAACTCAACCAAAAATACAATCACCTGCGCTGAAGTGGCTAAAAGGGAAAACCACGGTATCTTTGTGTAATGGAAACGAGGGAGTCTTGCGGCAAGCTTTTTTCTGTTGCGTTCATTGCGAATCATATGTTTTTCTAGGAGAGTATTCTCGTCTGGTGAAGTATTTCCATAGAGATCAGGGGATCTAGATTGTGGGGGTGCGACAGAGTAACCATTAGCTTCAGGATACGTGGAGCTATGAAACGGGTTCAACGGTTGAAACGGTGCTTGATTCAGCCCAAAAGGTTCTTTAGGGATATTTGATAGTTCATACAGATCCGTAGACCTGCTGGCGGTATATCTAGGATGTTCGTGGCTAAAGTCACCAACTGATTGCCCAATATTTGGGTGGTTTGGGCCGGTTGGTCCATCTGATATGGGGGAGTATGGCCGGGTTGTCCCCCTATAAGTATCTGACCGTGTATACCCGAAATCATCTCGAGACCTCTGGCCATTCAGGTTCCAGTAGATGCTTTGAGAATCGGTATTACCCACAAATTTGTCTCTGAATTGTGACATTTAGTTTAAGTCCCAGAAACCGACTGTGAGGCGTTATAATTTATGAGTAGCTTTTTGGGATATTAAATGTGTGTATCCTAAGAATACTTATTGAAACGAAGGCGAAGAAAAAGAGATTGTAGGTAGAACCAGGATCAGGGATAGTTTTTGATTTGTTATTCTCGCTAATAATAGTGCCAAGGCTTAAGTCGATGTTTCTAAGCGGAACGCGCGGTGTGGTGGGGTGCGGTAATGTCTCGCTCCACTTACTTGGAAAGTCTAACAATGGAAAGATGATGTTCTGCCCGGGCCAGAATGCGATGCGGTTTCCCTTAGTCTTATTAAGGTTTGGGGCCAGACCTCCTAGTAACCAAACACAATATTAACAATTTATCCCTTTTATAATATAGTACTGTGCAGTATAATGTAAAGTTATAAGGCTTTTGTCGATAAACTTTTGCATCACTCTTAAGTTAATGTGCAATATATTCGTCTTGAAGGTAGTTTATTGGCCTGTAACCTTCCACAGTACCGCTCTGCGCATCAGGAATTCGCCTGGGCCAAGTAAAAGAATTCATCTAAAGCAACCGTTGAAGTTAGAAAAAAAACTCTACAGCATTGGGTAAAAAAAGAACTGAACGTATTTCCCTATATTACAGACTATAAACTACTTGAACAAACTTGCGTTAGACAATGGGTCCACCTTCACCACTTGCTCTCTCAACTTGACCTTTCTGTCAACAGCAGCGTTGGCACGCGAACGGGCCTGGTCGGCAGCTTGTTGCTTGACTTGTGCTCTGGCAAAGTTTGGAGACACGTATTGCTTGTTTTCGTAGATCTTGGGTCCACCAAACGAGCCCTCCAAAATGGTGATCAAGGTCATCACGAAACGTGGACCAATCTCAACCAATGATAAGGATTCAGCATCGATGTTGTTAGCATCTGATTCCTTGACCTGCTCGGTCTCGGAAATCTGGTAGTTTCTCACCCAAATCTTGTTGTCCACAATGGAAAAGGTCATGACGTGATCAACGAACGGCTTGGACTTTCTGGCATTAGGAGGAACGCCAAATGTGTGAAGGAACATTTCCTTGATGAGCTCATGGTGTGCAGAGCCAGTGAAGCTCTTGTCGAAACTGAGAATCGGTCTCGAACCTTTCAAGCAGTTACCAGTAAAGTTGAGCTCATCCAAAGTGTGCATGTTTTGGACGTAGAACTTCAACGTAGGTCCATTAGGTGGCTTGGAGATCCAGAGATAAAGATCCTGGTGCTTTCTTGCCTCGAAGAAGAAAATGTTGTTGCAGTTATACAATTCAGCAACTTCATTTAGTTGCCACAAGTTTTTCTTCGAGTCGAATTTAGGCTCTTTTCTGGCGTGAGGCATCAATTGTGTCAAGTCATTGATCAAATGACGATGTCTGTAGGTGACACCACGAGAAGAGATGACCAACACTCGCTGACGGTTTATGTGCTTGGTTTTGTCCGAAGTCTCCTTGGAGGACTTTGACTGCAATGCTTTGTAGATAGCGGACATTTTCCCTTTTTTTGTTTTGGTATTTAGTGGTGAGTTTTCAGCTAGTTCAGAAACGAAGCATATATTTTTTCCCTTTATTTTTTGGTGTGAGATCTCACGATGAGGTTTGGTATATAGAAAACCAAGCGCAGGGCAGGGCAAGGCCAGTTTTCTCAGTGCCACAGGACCACTGTCAGAAGGCCAAACATTGTAATGGTCGCCAGGAAATCAACAAAAAAAAATAGTTAAATAAATCATTGCCATAAACCATAAGGGTCAATTCCTCTTTCTTTTAACTTATGAATGTTCTGGAAAGTATAACCAATAAAAAATATAAAAAGTGAGAAAAAATCAAAGTTTGAAGTCGACACCAAGATACCAAATGGCCATTTCATCAGACAGCGACCAGTCAATTCCTAAGATTATACGAGATGCTGATGATCAGTAAAATTTTCACATGATTTATCATTTGAAGAAGAAGCAAGTTCAATATCCAGAAAATGACGGGCTGGTCAAACCCAGTAATGATCAAACCCACATCCTTCACTACAAGTTGTCGACAAGGTGATTTTTTCTCGCAAGACAAAAAGAATCTAAACTGATATCCATTTCTCTATGTACGTTTTATTTTTGAAAACAAACTGTCTAGTGCTTCTCAGCGTGCTTAGCCAAGAAGTCCTTGACAAACTTCTCCTCTTCGGCAGAAGCAGCGTTGATAGGAGGGTGCACAGGCTTGGCTGGACCCCATGGCTTTGGGGCAACAAGCAAGACAACAGAGCCCAAAGTGGCAAGAGCCAAGATGTTCGATGGCACAGATTTACCGAGAATTGTGTAAGCAGCACCCATGTTCGATTAAATAAAGTGTAGTTGTTGGTAGTAGTGAAATCTCGCTCGGTGAAGACAAGACGAACGCGGATTTCATTGGATGTCTTAGTATACAGGCATTTGCAACACTGTGGCCGGTCAGTGAGATTACAATTGATAATCAAGAGAAAATGTCATGAAAAGTTGAATTAGGTTACTGAAACAATTTAAAAATCTTTAAAAATCTTTTTGTTTCTAATCTGGTACAAAAACTAAGTAGTAGTATTTGGTTTTTTTAGTCTCTGTGCACCGTGCCCGAGGAAGTATTCTCGCTCACGGCTGCCGTGTCTCGGTGCACTGTTCCTCCAATAAGTGGCATAGCTTCACTTTTTCGACGCTAACCTCTGGCTCTTGCCAAAAAAAAAATTGTTTAGAATTCCTTCGTAAATGAATAAACTACTAAAAGCATATCGCTAGCCTCTGCGCTTTCGAATTCCACCATCAGTTGATGTCTCGCCAAGAATTGGACGGTTTTCACACCAGTACAGGTCTTCGATGAAACACGATCGTAGCCAGTTTATTTCCTGAAACATAAAAGCTATTTGAATTGTGATACGATAAAAAGTTTCAACCGGTTAAAATTTTACTTGAGATAGAAAACTCAGAGGAAACATGAATTTCCTTCAGCAAATGTCGCCCTAACGTGACGAGACGTAGAGCTGGTTGGAACTCACAGTAGCAGTGAGACAATTGTGCGGGATGGCTTTCTAATGCCGGTCCGGCACCCCAATACTAAACGTTGCCAGTATTTAGACATCCCACCAAACCTTCCAAAGAAACTGAGGAACAAAAAAATAAAAATAAAAAATACCACAGAAAAAAAGTAAAACAGAAAGAAATGAGAGTAAGCCAACTATTTCACAGAGACAATAACTCCTATAATCTTCTTGTTCCAACTCGCGTACGCTTGCCCTGTACTTGCCTCGATTTCAGGCGTCACTCACGCTCTGATCTATCGCGCACACAGATTGGCACCACGGCGATCGACATCTCTTCGTCTAGTCATCCGCTCCCCGACAACATACAAACGCCTTTTCGCAGAAGGAATTCCTGCTTTTTCTCCTCATTTTACTATTATCCCTGGAAACTACGTGCATAAGCCATAGGATCTGTCTGGTTGTTCAGAAGTATCGTTTTTTTAATCTGATTCTTTTTCGTTTCCAGCCCTCTCGGTACTCCACGTCAGCCCTCACCGCTCATTACCCTCGCAATTGCCCACAAGCACAGTCTGCGGCCTTGAATTTCTACATCTCCCACTGCGGTCACGATACGAGCCAAAACACTAAAGGGAAAGAATTCATAACCAGAAATTCAACTCTATTTTCTAATATCTGGAGTCTGTGCATCGATTGCCATTACTTTTCACGAACAAGACACCGTAACATTGGGAGTAAGCTTCCCGGACAAACGAAATAAAAAGAACCATACCATGACTGATTCAGGTAAAGGGTCAGGCTTCATCAACGCTCTAGCTCACCGTCTCGAGTCTATTCTACCTAATAGAACCGGATACTCTTTAGCAGAGGTGGAGTTAAACTCCCAGTTCATCATTACCACAAACCTCATTCTCAAAAACTGCAAACCCAATGAATTCAACGGCCAGCAAGACTTTTTCTCCGAGCTTTTGAATGCTCTTGTTGCCCTTTTGGAAAAGTTGAACCTAGATCCCACGTCGCAAAAGCTTGTCGAGCGGGGTGAAAACGTGTTAACATCCACCGTCATTCTTACCAGGCTCTTGCGCATCATAGCCATCACCAACTGGGACCCGGAACGCAAATACTCTGAAAAGGACGACCTGTCTTTGGATATTGGGATCAAGTTTGACATTGAATCTGGCGTAACTCGTGATAATTTTGAGCTTTATGCCCATACTGAGCCCCCTGCGATCCATGTAAATACCGACCATGTGCTTGATGTGCTTTTTACCATATTGTCTCCCGAAGTGAACATCCAGGCTCTTTCGGATATCCGAAAATTTAAGACCGCGGTTCAAAGTGCCGACTACAGTGTGTCTCCTCATGTCACTCAACTGTCTGGTGAAGTACGCGCTCAGATTTTGGAAATCGACTCAAATATCCTGATTGTTTTGCGTTATATCGCAACATCGAATCCTTCCGACTATGCCACTTTTGTGAGACGTAAATTGTTCTCCTGGGTGGACCGCGGCGAACAAATTCCAGTTCTGGCCCTTCAGAGATATGCATGTCTGTTAATGTATGTGTATTGTACACCACACAACACCAGCTTTTACCTAAAGTTGGTTTACAGTGCTATTTCCTATATTCGGTCAAACATGTGGAAGCAGCTTCTTCTTCACTACGAATCTATGAATCTACGAACACAATGCATAAACAAGCCAGGGTTTTACTCGAATGTCATTTATGCGGGTAGCGCTGCTGAACAAGAATGCAAGATAATCTTTGACTATTACTCCACAGCTTTCGAGCATGAAACAAACTCAAATACTTCGCTTTACTCGTGGTATGTAATTCTTTGTCCGTCCGACTTTGACGAGCTCTTACTGAAAACAAACAAACTCAAACAGGTGTTCAACAGAAGAGTTAAGTTCTTGAATTCCATGTTGAAAGACTCTCAAGCAGGTGTGAACTTGGACTGTTTCGAGTCTTTGATAAGTATTTTGCTATTGGGTTCGCTTCTACCAGAAACTGATTGTGGTGTGCGGCAGTTTAGCACCCGTTTCCTCGACGAAACATATACCAACTTGTTGAAAATGCGTCTGAAGTGTGCCACTGATGCCCTTCTCTCTCGCTTCAGAACACTTTATCAAAAGATATTTACTGCGGCAATCGTCATCAAACCAGAGAAGTATATCCCCTTATTTATCAGTGAGTTTCAGAAGAAGCATGAAATTGAAACCAAGATATTTTATGAGCCTTCCAAGACCCTCGACTCATATGATCTACTTGAAATAGTCATGGCACTTTCATGTCAGGATAGATACCGTGATAAATTTGACCTTGTGATGACAAAACTCAATCCAACCTTAACCAACATCATGCATTGTGGCACACAGATTCTTTTGCATAGTAAGAGTCTGGTAATTAAGCCCACTTTGTCTTCTGATCGCGCAATTGAAATCCTGGAACAGATAGCCATGACACTTGATGATAACTCGAACTCGCAATCATGGTTAGAACCTTCGAGAAGTAAGATTCCTGAAAAACAAATATCTTTGATTGATGATATTCTACGGTTGACTCTCGACATTTACACTGAGGCGCCTCTTTACTTTTTGCAATTTCGATCTCAAATCGTTGAAAACGACAGAGATAAAAAGGTTCAAGAATTGCACGCATTTTCACGTCGTGCATTTGCGCCTTTGAATATGGCCATTCACTCTCCCACGACTGACACAAAAAGTTTATTCAACTCAGCTTGTAAATTATCCATGAAATTGTTGCAAGTTGGTAATGAAATGGACTCATCAGATCAGACACACTGCATTTCGATACTTATCTCCCATAACGTTATTCACAGTACTTGTGAAGTTATTGGGTCTCTATCGTACCCCGCGTGCAAAGAGTATTTCATTTTCCTCAAGAGTTTTCTCCTGGAAAGGTATGGAGCCCTCTCGCGAGCACAAAAAAATGATCTATATCGGAGTAAGTGGGCTCATATAGACTGTGATCGTGTGTGTACTGCCTTGGATAAGCTCTTGATGCTTTCTTTGTGCACTCATGATATTCAGTTTTTCAGTTTACTCAAACTCTCTATAAAAGCGCATGCATTCGAGGTGGCTGCCACTAAAAACAAAAATAACTGCTTTCAAAATTCATTGGCAGAATCCTTCAGTGATGTTATGGGTGATGATCTCGTTTTCACCGGCTTTGTGTCCCTCCATAAAAAGTTCAAGTCAATTTTGACAGACTTTGAGCCTACAAAAGGTTTATACGATGCCTGGCTAATGATCTATAGCAGATGGACAGAGATGATCGATGACATGAGCACACTTGATGATGACAGTTTCATCTTCAAACACTACACGGAGTTCTTGGCGACAACCTCGGGTTGTTTCCTTGATGGCAAATTGGCAAAAAACCAAATCGGTTCACAAGAGGCAGCAACCGCAATGATTTCATCATTCTATGACAAGGCTGTTGCGTTACTTAAGTGTGATCAGCTCTTCATTCGGGTAGTTATTCGTGAGGCATTGTCTGCTGAAACACATTCCGATGTATATCAGTTGATCTTTGACAAGCTCATGGACACAGTGAAAGTATACAGAGATCAGAATTACGTCTCGGCTGAATCCGTCCTTTTCATTGAGGAAACTATCTCCGTTTTTACATCCATTTTTAACATAAATTCTGATGGCACATTCCTTTTGGCAGCTTTATTCCCAGAAGTCATTGAATCCTTCTTTGAATACGTGAATATTGTCCCAAATTTGGTCGATCAAATAAAGCTAAAGCTTCGCTTGTGCAAACTAACTTCTGTTATCTCAACTCAAAGAGAGAAATTTGGTGTCGCCGGGGCCTATAAATTGAGAAATAAATTTGCGAAAACTGTGGCGGAATGGCTTGACTCCGCTGTTTCTTATAGCACATTTTCTTCGAACGAGATGACCTCATCCACGTCTTCATATGGACGATCCTCTGATGTTGAGTTTCTTCAGATCGAGCTTTCTACCGAGTGTGCAAAATGTTTTGCGTTACAACTTCAATCCTTGGTTTTGTCTGTTCCTGATGGAACCAAAGAAAGTAACTTTGTGCAAGCTAAAGATCTTGCCTTTTCAAATTTCTTTTCCTTGTTCTACAAGATTTTGCAGAAATTCAATGGTAAGGACCCATCTCCTTTGATGATCAAATCAAAATACAAAATACAGACAATAACCGATCACGTGTTGAAGGCAGTTTCTTTCATGCTTCAGGCAAACGTTGGTATTGGATTACTTTTTGCTTTACCTTTGGGCTATCACGAAAATGAGAAGATAAGACCAGTTTTCTTGGACATTTTTGCCACCACGCTCACCGCTAGGATATCGAAGCTCCACGAGGAAGAGTTTGCAGATGAAAAAATATACCGCCTAGCGGAATTATACGATGTCTATGGTGCCGCTGCGGGAGTTGCATCTCCTGCAGAGCACAATCTTTTAGCCACTTCTTTGAACGGGTTATTTGGATACACAATGCATTTAGACAAACTTTTCTTGACTCTTTTAGATGTGGAAATTCAAAGTCTCAGTCGGGCCTCAGATATCTTCCGTGGTAATTCAACCTTGACAAGATTAATGTCAATATTTGCCAAGGAGTACGGGACACCATATCTATCGGTTGTTTTGAGACCTCTTATCGAAGAAATGGTGGATAATAATGTGGTATTTGAGGTCGAAAGGGACAATAAAGAGGAGGATGTCGAGCTTTTTATTAAGTATCTTCGAAAATTAGTGAGCAATGTCGTGAACTCGATGCCTTGGGTACCTGAATCCTTTAGGTTCATTTGCTTTGAGATTCATAAGTGCGTTGGTAAGAAGTTTGATGACGCGTCGCTCATTGCTGTGGGATCTTTTTTATTTCTTCGATTCTTCTGTCCTGCTATTGTGAGTCCAGAGTCATTTTTTGACTTGACGTCGATAAATTCTCGAGTTAGGAGATCATTGATGCAGATTGTCAAGACTATTCAGTACATGGCGAACGGTGCTATTCTGAATTTGAAATGGGCTTCTTTGGCCAACAAGTCTGAAGTGATGAATGAGATGAACCATGAAATTTTCGCATTTATGAAAAATGTTGCAACTGCAACTAATGAAACAGGGTATGTGTTCCACAGAATAACATTGAAACCTCTCACGTGCTTGAGATACATCCATAAATTCTTTTATACCTATTTTGTTGAGATCAGGCGCAAATTTCTTTTTGGATACGTCTCACTGAAAGACAACTCGCTCCAGCAAAGGATCGTGATTTGGAGAAAACTAGATGCGATAATGGCTGAACTCGGAAATCCCAAACCTTCAATTTCACTCCAAGGGTCCAAATCCTACAAATCTATTGACGCTGAATCTAACCTTGGAAATTCCCAATTTTCCGAATTCATGGCCAAAATGTCTGCGAAAAATATTGAAACGTCTATTGAATCCCCTATAATCAAAAAGAAGGCTTATCACGATGGAACACCTGTTATTGTGATTACTTTCAGGTACATTAAGGAGATTTCTTACGATGTCAGTACTCTAGTTTACTTGCTATTGGAGAGCGCAAGCCAGGTATGGGAAAATCAATTTTATTGTGTCGTTGACTTGACTCAGTTTTTCTACATGGGCATAATTGGAAAGAATTTTGCCACCTTAATGAGAACTTACGCTCCAAAAATTTTCTTTTTGAATTGTAAGCGGGCTTATTATTACAACTTGCCAAGAGCTTCTCATTTGTCAATTATTGAATCTTTGAGCGAACTAAAATCCAAGAATATACCAGAGGGCTCAATCTTTCTCTATTCGGAACAAGACAAACCTGAAGAAATTGAATCCTTGTGTCTCAGTGAGGCGACAATGGCCATCCCGCAAGATGTTAAATTTGTTTGCAAATCTTGTAAGCTTTATGACGATGTCACTCATCAATTCACCGATGTTACAATCAAGCTAGGGCGACTGTGGCTACTGATTTGGTTCGAGAGACTTGAGTTTGACCATTTTTACTCTTCGACAAAGACGGTTGCCCCGGTGGAGGTCTTAAAGTTGTCAGATTTGATAAAATGCGAGATTTCCAGCAAGAGTGGTGAACTGAATGAATTTACACTATACCTCAACAGGTTCAACTATCAAGTAACACTTGTCACTCCTCAGAGGCAAGAGATACTTAGATTTTTGTACTTTGCTATGTTACGTTCTTCAAAGAAATCCAAGAACCACAAATCTGCTGCTGATGAATTGGAGATTGAACAAGCACAACGTTTCAGCTCTCTAGCTAGTTTACTGTTCCATGGATTTTTGCAGAAAAACGAAGAGGTCAGAATTGCTGCATCAAACCTATTGAAATCGTTTTCTTGCTACTATGATATCAAGTTTGATTCTTCCAGCAGAAACTTTAGTAAGGCTTCGTTTCCTGTTGATATGACTGATTATGTTGTTTCATTCTCCTCCAAGCTCGCAGATCAATTTCCCCATTATTCGTATGAGTTTCTCAAGGTTTTCTTCGCAAATTTTGACAAACTTACAGAAAGTTCTAAAATATCGGGAATTATGTACATTTCGCCCTGGGTTGTGAATCTTCACGAGCATATTTCCAAGGAAATTGATGGCGTTGATAAAATGGCATTTATTGTGCGTCAGTTGTGCAAGATAACCACAAAAAACCCTCTCATTCTTTCATTCATGAAAGAGCTTATTTGGAAAAGAATATTCAGGGATATGAGAATGACCAGCATTCTTGTGGATGAATTGGTTGCCATTGCCATCGAGATCGCATCAGAAAGCGATGACTGGAACACTGTCATTTCTGTGTTTTACCCAAGCGTTGAACTATGTGGCGAGCTAGTCTCCAGAATCCACGACTGTATCTCCAACACCAAGAATAACGATTCTGAGATTGCTATACAAAGCAGATTCCTTGAAATATCCATTTTGGTGAAAATCTGCGCATCCTTATTCTTTGATTCTTCTGTGTATGGGTCATTGTACTTGCTGGATGTCTTTCTTTTTTGCACAATATTTATAGACCGCTCAGATCTTGATTTCGGAGGTGATCTACAAAGTCTTGTCTTGAACACTATTCAGTCATTTTCAGGGAGGCCATTGCTCTCAGATGAACAAAAGCAATTGATAACTGACACCGTGGAATACTTCAGTGGTCAAAGAGCGAAAATGTTATTTGGCTTAACAACGCGAGAGCGTGGAGCGCACATCGATTACTCGCAGAACTATGAACGATCTTTGGCATTTGAACATCTCTGTGATTATTTGAACAACTTCATATCAAAGATTGGTTCTGCTGATGATAAAAAATATTGGGTCTCACGTTGGTCTTCCTTATCTAAAGACATAGCCTTCAGCGATTCGTTTTTCCAAATGCGAGCATACATTATTGTTTGCACATTAGCTCGATCGGGAATCAGTGACTCTGTGGGCGGCAGGATTATGGAAGTACTCACGAGCCAACTATTTGACAATCCTGAAACATTTTTTGAGGGATCTGTCTGTTTTCTCCGCTTACGGCAGGGTTTATCCAGTGATTCGGTGTATTTGCCACTCCTTCTTTGGATAGTGGCTACTGCAATACTTCTGGATTTTCCCCTCAATTACCAGGCCATGATTTCTTCTTTAAGCGCTGGCTTTGAAAATATGATTACCGATAAAACCTTCGGTGAAAATGTGTTCTCTTACAGACCTAACTTGGAACCGCTACTCGAGAAATTTGAGCAGAGTGTTGGCGCCAAAATTTGTCCGAAGAACTATGAGTTTGTTTTCCTCTTCTTGATTTCCAAAGGCTTGATTGTTTCTCAATCCAGGCACACGTCTATCATGACCATCAAAAGTGTTATCACTAAAAAAATGAAGTACCAGAATGATGTTACCGTGAAGCACTCAGAAGAAGGGGACTTTTTACTGGCATATCTTCTTATGTTTTACTTGTTAGTGCCTGATTCAACATTTCAAAACTTCTTGGTGGAGATTGGCTTACAAAACCTTCCAATGACCCAGTTGGGAAGGGACAGAATTCCAAATGTTTTACTCGAGGGTCTTTATTCCCTGTGTAAACCTTTACGTTTGGCCTTTATTCTTGCAGCCCATATTTTCTCTGGCGAATGTGAGCAAATTTTCAAACTTAAATTCATTGGGCTCTACGAGAAAGTTCTTGAGGAGCTGCGAGACTCGGCTTTAATGCTATTTCACATTATACAAGACAGATTGGAAGATTCCTTCATAAACGCTGCCTCGAATTCTCTTTCCAATGATATTTCGGCGATCCTTATGCAAGTTGTGAGAGACGAAACTTACAGTTCCAAAAAATTCCAGAAAGACGTCCTCGATGCTTTGCAAGAGATACAAGTTTCATGTGTGGGAAGAGTGAACAAGATTGGTAGTTTTGAACTGCACAACAATACGCCTGAGTCACTCCATAGTATCACGCTTGTTCGACAAATGTTCTATCAGAACTTATGCAGCACCATAGACGGACTGAAGTTGGAGAAGTACTAGTGATTTCTAACGGAAAGATAGAGAACAACGATCGACCCACAAAAAAAGAAGGTCTGTTTCTTATATACAATTTAATTATCCATATATCCCATTAATAGAGTTTGGCCAAAAGGCCCCCTGCGATCTACCGCCCAAAATGAGCTTCCATCGCTTTCTGGTAGAGACGGAAGACTGCCATTGTAGCCTGCGCATCCTCAACCGATGAGTGCAGACCACTTTGAATGTCTAATCCTAAATAGAGATGACAGAGTTTCCTGAGTGCGGGTGTTTTCCCTCCATTTCTAGCTCGGAAATCCGGAAATTTGGCAGTATCTCTTATAAGGTGTTTCGGCACGGAAATCCCAAGAGACCCCAAATCATGGTGTACTGCATGGCCCACCACAACTCTGTCAAGTATGATGCTTTCGACTTTGTCCCTGGCTTCCTTGAAAGAAATAGCATGTCGCATGTGCTGTGGGGTAATACCAGAGACCCATGTTCTCCAATCAGTCACACACCCCTCTGGCTTCACGTATGTATCTAGTAATACTACCCCGTAATAGTTGACGATGGACACACGTGCGAGGGATGAGACATCAGCTTGCCCTACACCAACAAATTCACAATCGATGGCCACAAACTTTCCCGGTGCTGACTTTCTCTTATCCGAGTAGTCCACTACTTTTTGAGTATTCTTGACTCCGATTTCAAATGGAGAATACGAAGTGCATGTCCATAGAGCATACTCAAGAGGACTGAGCATCCTCGTTGAGGTGGAGGACGCGATCACGTTGGTTTTCCCAGTTTTTGGCACATCTTTGCCTTTGATATTGCGTTTTCTGGTCGGCTTCTGGATCTTATTTTCCCTGGCCGTCGTCGGCTGAATTTTCGAACTCAAAGCCTTCCAGTTCAGTGAAAGAGCCATGTTTGCACGTGGTAAATCACACTGTGCAGTGCGATGAGCGATGGGTGCAAATGATATTTGACATGTACGGGTTTCAAAGCGAGAGAAGTGATAATGTCATGGAAGAATCCGGGGAACGGTGATATTCATATAGTTTTTTCTATAATACGATTTGTTTCTTTATAAAAAATACATTGGATTCTTGATAGTTATTCCTTCGGTGAGGTACATTGTCATTAATTATTCCATACTTTACTCTATCGACTTCCATTGTGTTTCTTGTGCGTATATCTTAATCACCCCGCACATTTCTCAAACGATAGGGACCTTCCACTTGCGAATCTGATAACTTCATTTCGCCAAGAATTACAATAAAAATGGCAATACATCGGAAAAATTCTGAACGCGCGCTACGTAGGTTCATTTTCAAAATAAAAATTAAGATAATCAGTTGGACACTTTGCGGTTTATCGTGGTTTTTGTTGGGCATTGAAGTCTTGTCAAACGTGCTTTTGCTAAAAACAATTCACGTTAAGAGTGATATTCATTGTTAATCAAGCAGCATTCGATGCATTGTATAATTGCAAAGCCCAGTGAACCTTCTCGAATATCTCGTCCAACTGTGCCATTGTCTCTGCTTCAAGGTCATACTTCTTCTTGATTACCGTTTCCTTTCCCCCTGACTCACCCTCTTTCTTGATCACGATTTTGAAATGAGTGGGGCTCTTACTGTCTTTGTACAGCTTAAGTTTGACAATTTGTGAGATATGGAAGGAGCTTGTTTTCAACATGGTGTCATTATAATATTTTGAATAATTATAATGGTGCAAATAATGGTGATGTCCACTTTGGCTAGTACCCGAGAATGAATTGTCATAAAAATTGGCCTTCCAGTTTGTGTCATCTGTTGGTGCCAAATGTATGTAGTCACCGTCAATAATAAGGGATTTTTCTATTCTGTAAAGAAGAGGGGCCTTCTTACGAAAGACCTTCCACTTGCAGTAGAAAGTGTTCAAACTGGTGGGAAGTTGTGTGTTTTTTCCGCTGATCAAATTAGCTATGCTGGAGCTTTCTGTTGGTATGAATGGCTTTCTTGTGACTTTAGATGAAGGCTCAATGTGTAGCTTTTGTCCCCTCAATTCGAACTTTTCGCCTTCTTTTGTTTCTCTTATAGAAAGATCCTGTGTCTTGTTTTCAAGTTGAGCCACCGGAGGAGTAATACCAGATTGAATAAATGCTGAAGAGTTTGGAGTAATCCCAGCCTCCTGAAATGATGCTCTTTTTGCTTTCACGTCCAACATGGACCTAATTGTGTTGCTCACTATAGGAACCATCTTGAAGAAGTCAACGTGAATCTCAGAAAGTTTTTGGGAATTATGCAACGGTATCGTTTGCCCTTCGTCTGTAATATCTGCCACGATCAACAATGATGATTCTCTAATTTGCTTTTGTGGAGACAACTGAAAGCCAGAAAGCTTAAATTTTGTAGAGTCGACTTGATATTGCCTGCAAATCAAATCTAGTAGGTCGCCCACTAGCATTTCCGATGCCACGAAAAAGCTTATTACCTTACTTGTTGAAGGAATATTCTTAACCTTCACCTCAATGCTTTTTCCACCAGGTGCTGCAAAATCCCAATTCTCGGTTCTCTGTAAACCCACATTCTCGTTTTCTTTCAGGCTCCTCGCCCGTTCTTCGAATAGGTCGAGGTTTTGCTTGAACTCGATCGGAAGTGGCGACTGCTTTTCATTAGTTTTGATCTCTCCTTCTGTTTTAATCTTACATAATGCCAAATACTTAGGGCAGTTGTAGGAGGACATTAGACGAGTTCGATCAAGAACTCCGAAATTTGAGTCATATAGTTCGCCATCCTCGTCTGTTAATTCCAATCTCCAGTGGTTTGGGTTAAAAGACAATTCGCTTTCGCTGAGCCCATTCTCACTTTTGATTTCTGAAAGCTTGAGAAGAATAAATCCAATGCAATCAAAAACAGACATATTACCCACAATTGGTAACTTTTCTAGGGTTGGGGACACTCTTGGTGGAACGAATATGTTGACATCAGCTTTCCTTACTCCCTCGGCACAGTCTGCCCCACTATAAGAGAAAAATTTCAATGGGTTGGCATTGGAAGAGCTGTGTCTTGTTTGGATAATCATGCTCAATTTAGACTTCTTCTCGTTTGGATTTTGTGACACTGCGTCGTACAATTTCGGGAAGGAAAAAGACTCACGTCTTCGCAAGACAGGGGTGTTTTTCTCAGTACTCGAAGACTCAGTACCGTTTCCTCTCTTATTTCCTTCAGGAAGACTGGTCGTACTGCTGAGCTTTTTGCTGTATAAAGAAGAATCATTCTTCTGCTTTTGATTCTTCTTCGTCTCGCTATCACTGTGCAAAACAGACGTATCAGGAACAGTGTACTCGTACATTATGTTGGGGCTGCCATCAATAATAGATCCTGCTTCTATATCAGTGAAGGCAGAATTAAGAGATTCGTCCTCATCGGAGCCAGTTTTGCTTGCATCCCTGTGATCAAGTGTTTCTATATCATCACTCAAGTATTCATCCTCGTCAGTGAGACTTTCATTTACGGAAACCTCACTTTCAGAATACTCCCCGAATCTATCTATTGCAGGTACAGAGCCGGATGTGTTAGCGAAAGAATCACTGGGTGCATTAAGCGAAGACCGCAGGATTGTGCTTTCGGAGTCACTTCGTTGTATCTTTTGTTTGTCGCTTTTCACAAAAAGCTTGGAGAGGGGATTCTTTATGCCGCTCTGTTTTTTCTGTTCCTTGACTGTGTCCAATGGCTCAGCAGGCAATGAATCCTCAGGGAAATCCAAGGAATCTTCTCTGCCACTTGCTTCTGTCAATTGCTCCTTAGCTTTCGTTATGGCAGACATGCGGGATTTCCGCCGAACATGAAGATTCCTGGTGGTTATCCTGGAAGAATGGCGTTTGTGTTGAGTCAAAGGAACGGCAAGGGTTCCAATTGAGGATACTTCTGGTAAGTCGACGGGTATGGGTGGACTCGATGGACGATAGCCGGCAAAATATTTGCTGTTGTTGCTTTCATAAAATAGCCCCAGCGTAAGGGGCCTTAAGATTCTTTTTGTTGAATCGAAGTCATTTTCGGAGGTCGCCAAGCAGAAGGCCCGCTGTTGTGCTCGGAGCTGTGAAGGTTCCAATGGGAAAGCCATCGTATGAATACGTCAAATACTTGGTCAGTTCTATTTGTATGGTTTGTTCTTGGTTGAAACGGTATTGCACCTTCGGTTTCTAACTCTATATCGCCATAACCTGCTGGCGAATTAATGGAAGAGTAACAGGTGAATCTAGATGAATTGTGGATCAAGCCAATCGATTGATAAGTAGTGCGACAGTTCTTTTGTCCTGCCAAGATGTGGTCACACCGAGGCTGCGAACCTTCAAATGCTCACCAGGCCCGGGAATCCATTCTCGATACTTTGTTGCGTTTATGTATTAGCAGTTTATATAGAATATTTTTAAATCCGAGAATAACAGTCAAGGAAAATAACTAAAATAATTGGCGAAAAGTCTTCGGTACATTTGAACTAAATTTCTTATTTAAGCAAAGAATCGTTTGTCAGTAGAGTAAAATGTTACTGCGGCCTTAAGCCAATACCGGGTTGAGAATTACAAAAAGTTGGACGAGCAAAATACCCCGATTTTCTCAAGAAATATTCTATATTGATATTCCAGCTAGCACATGTCATGAAACTCGAATTTCTACTGCTGAAAACAAAATAATATCTTTTGTATCAATTCTCTTTCTCTCTAGGAAGGCCTCCGAACAATATCAATTTCGCATTTCTGTTAGCGTAAACTGCAGAAACAGAAATGTGCTTTTTACATTTAAAAATCAAATTTATACTCCGAGCATCTTAAAAAACATCGAGCACATCTTCGGAAGACACTAAAATTTATATTCAGGAGAAAACCCATAAACAAGCGATATTTCCAGCGAAGAAACCGAGATTATCGAACTGAACAACTTTGAAGGCGTCGTTAATGTTTTGGATACGCGGAAACAAGGTGCGGCGGCAACGCCGGCAATGACGGCATGCATGAGTGTGTCTCGCCGCAGCGCGTTGAGTCTGGGGCACGAGAGCAAGCAGCGAAGCGCAGAAGTGCAGATAGCATGGAAGAATCATTCTACCCACGAGGATGACAAAAATACACCGTATCAATTCATATGTTGTTAAGTATACTTCGGCTCATAATTTTGAAAATATTAGGCATCTAAATTTTTCTTCTATCACAGATCCACGTGTGATCATACATTTGACCAATTCAGTGACGTGTCTTCTTAGGATTTTTGGGTTTCCCCTATTCTATTGAGTTCTCCCGCTCGGCTCGTTCCCGCACCGCGGTGCACGCAAAGTAAAATAGCCTCTCGACCTCCTTGTACTCCATATAGTAGGCACACCACGAGCAATGTTCGTTCAGGACAAGAAGTCTAAGCCCAAAATTCATTACCGAAACTTGCTTATCCACAAATAAACACATACGTCCTTTTGTTCCAAGTGGATCGATATCAAATCAGAAAAAGAAAAAAAAAAACACCAGAATAAGTCTTTAGTACACTCTCTCACTCGCCCACCCAATATCCCACTCCATATCTATTTGTTGAGTGTGCCGAACTAACGCAGCCTATCGCTCAAGTACTCCAGTACCCCAGTACAATACCCTCGTCGAGTTCTGCGATTGTTTATTTTTTTCCATCGCTCTTCCTTTCTTTGGATATCTCCAAACTGAATCGGCTATTCTCATTTCCGATCTTTAAAAATATTAAAGAATTATAAAAAGAAGAGGCTTGTATGTCCGGAAAATAAACAAAAAGCTTGTTTCCTTGTATCATGGCCCACCATCATACATCACGCAGCTCAAGTTTGACCAGCTTGTCTGAAGAGATCAGCGGACTTTACACGTCCTACACGAAGAAGAATTCAGGTTACAGCCCAGAAAACTCACTTGATTCTTCTTCAAATGAACCGGCTGTCGATATTGACCGGCTTTATCCCAACAGCCCGCATACACTGCATACTGGTAGACATGTGTCCGGTTATCCCACATCACGCCAACATTTTGCAGGCATTCCCCCACCAGAGTCAGAGAATCTGCTGTCTGCTTTGTCTTTTGACCTCATTGTTCATGACAGTGATCACCAGGCGACATCCTCCTCTTTGAACGTTCTTCTCGACACACCCATGAGCACAAAGGATCGCTTTATATCGCTGACTTCCCTAGCTGATAGTTCCAGAAGCTTGGATCCTATGGCTCGTCAGAATAGCCAAGCGGTGGCTACTGAAGAAAGCCTTGGTAGCTATAAGAACTACGACGAAAAACTTAACGAGGGTGATTGGGCAGAAAGAGATTCCTCTTCAGACACGACGTCCAACCATACCGAGAACGCCGTGATTCGTCGAACAGTTGAAGACTTTGAATTTGGTAAAGACTTGGGAGAAGGATCGTACTCTACCGTGGTCTTGGCAAAGGATAAAATCACCGGCGTGCGTTATGCAGTGAAGATCCTTGACAAGCGCCACATAATCAAGGAAAAGAAGGTCAAATACGTCAACATCGAGAAGCATGCTCTCAATAGACTTAGTCAGACTCAAGGTGTCATATCCTTATTTTTCACTTTCCAGGACACGGACTCGCTTTACTTCGTACTCGACTTTGCTGCTAATGGTGAGCTTTTGGGACTCATCAAAAAATACGGTACCTTGAATGAAGATTGTACAAGATATCTTGGTGCACAGATCCTAGACGCAATCAACCATATGCACATAAACGGTGTCATTCATAGAGACATCAAACCTGAAAACATCTTATTAGACGACAAATGCCGTATTCGGATCACGGA
>JAJMIV010000011.1:28669-69999 GCA_030563445.1 Metschnikowia gruessii
GATTTATGGGCGTTTGGATGCATCTTGTACCAAATGATCGCCGGCAAGCCCCCTTTCAAGGCCACCAACGAGTATCTCACCTTCCAGAAAATCACCAAGTTGCAATATGCATTCAGCGCTGGATTTCCTTTGATTCTCAGAGACTTGATTAAGCAAATTCTTGTTTTGCAACCTTCCAGAAGAGCCACTATTGAGGAGATTCAAGACCATTACTTCTTTCATCCTTGCGATTTCAGCGATCCTGATCTGATTTGGAACACAGAGATTCCTGAATTGAGCCCTTATAAGATGACTGCGCAATCCATGATGAAAATTCCAGCCTCTCAAACTGCTAAAAAGAAGGTCATCAGAAACCCAATAAAGAAACCACAACCGCAATCAAAGCCAAAGCTGCAAGTTCAAGCACAACCACGACAAGCGCAAGCGAAACCTTCAACACCGCAACCGCAAATATCAAAGCAAACTCAACCAAAAGCACAATCGCAAAACGGAACAGTGAAACGAAACGATCCGGAAAGGAAAAGGACTAAAGACTTTTCAGCAGCCAGTGTTGCTGCTTACGTTTTGGCCAAGGACGAGGATGTTGAGGCAAAGTCGAAAACACCAAAGTCTGCATCGCAACCTAAAAGAAGTGTAACACCCCTGCATTCCACTCCAGATTACATTCCCGGCACTAATATTTTGAGACCGCAGATCAACAAAATGCCAAGTTACTCATTGACAAATTCAACCTCCTCATCAAAGAGCGACAAAGAATTAGCGAAGAAGAAAGCTTCGCGAGTTATTGAAATCACGCCACCAACAGCCGTGGAAGCTGCTTGGCAACAGTATTTGAGTCCCACGGAAAGGGTAATACACGTTGGTCTGGCAACTGTTCGCAGGTTAGCGACTGAAGTCTTTGAGAAGAAAAACAAAGGTTACATTCATGATACCCCTCTTGGTTTCAACAGTCGGTTACAGTCGATTGGTAACCGGAGCACCTCTCGCTCTATGCTATCACACGTGGTACAAGGAAACAGAATGAGAGATGCCAACGAAAATTCAACCAAAGGTGAATCTCATAATGAGGAGGATTGCATTAACTATCACTTCCAAGAACCTGCCGACGAATCCGAGAGCACACACGAGGATGAAGAGGAAAAGCACAACCCAGTGACCTCTAGTTCTAGCAGACTTGGTAAATCACTTTTCAAGAAGTTTTTACCGATTCATGACAAGAAACAAGACTCGTCCAATGAATCCTCTACCTCTGGAAGCTCTGATGTCGTTGAAAAGCGCCAAGTAGATCTTTTGGAAAAGGTTAGAAGCTACACCGTTTTGGTGAGTACATTTGGAAGGGTCTTGCTCTTTTTGAGGGATGATCACAAAACTGACTATAAATTGGTTTGCGAGATAGGACTCAATTTTCCATTTATCCAATTCAAAGAAGTGGTGTCGAGTTCCAGTGGAAAGTTTGGAAAAATGATCCCATCTACTGGTATATTTGCCATTGTTGTTTTGAAGAGTACTTTCGTTTTTGAGACAGAGAAGTATGAAGTTAGTCAATGGACTGAAGCTTTAGCAAAGAGTAAGTTAAACCAGTTTGAAAGGGAAAAGGAGGCAGATCAGAAGCGAAAGTCACGGGAAACTCCAGTCTCGTCTCCGAGACTACTTGACTCGCCTGCATTCCCTAGTCCTGTTCAGAGACAGCCAAAGAAACAAGACGCTCCAATCATTGCTAGAGAACAGAGTCCCCAGTACAAACAAAGCAGGTCGCCAGTGCCTGAATCCAAAGAGAACCCAGTTCCTAAAAACGAAGCTAGGAATACAGTGAAAATCAGAATGGTACGGAAAGCTCCACCATCCCTCCCTTCAAGCCCCCATTTGGGTGGGGGTGTCATGCGTGGCCATGATCAAGGAGATAGTGGGACAGTTCATGCTGCTCAGCTTGCTGTTTTAAATAGCCCACTCAAAACCAGCAGTGAGAACCGGCGCTCAAGTTTTTCAAGAGATCGAAATGGACACACAACACCCTCCACAACGGCACAAACCAGTGGGGGTGGTAAAGTCACCACGATGAACTCCAAATTCTTGGCCAGAAGCAGAGGCAAGAAGTAATCTACATTGACTGCGTGCTTTCAAAACAGATAGAACTGTAAAAGATGATGCCTGGTTCCAAGACATAACAGGAGAAAAACAAACGATCTAAAAAAAAGATAAGAGCTAGATTAATGCAACATGAATGCGTAAAATAACAGAAGCCTTTGTAGTATTTAAGGAAACTGGTGAAATACTGGAGTGCTTTTGAGACTAAAAGATGTAGTGTAGTCAACTTCACTCTACGGGCGGTCAATTCGAAAGCTTTTTCCAAAACATATACGAATAAGAAAGTAAAGGAGCAAAAACTCGAAATTTTCATGACCGAAAGCCCATGGACATATCTGAAATTGAATCTTTTGCAGCTAGACTTCGTAATTAAGATCTCATTCATGCACCTTCCCCAGAGCTTGTCGGAGTGCGCAGGCCGGCAGGGAAAAACATGGAAGGACAGAGTTAGGTCGAGCAATCTAACAGTCACATCGGTCACGTGACTGATTCGGGCAGGAAACTCGCAACACTAGCATGGCCACCGCGGCGGCCTGCGTGTCTTGCGACATCCTTAGCGCACATCTCCAATTCGTTCGACACACAACCTGCCTGCAGACAGAGAAGGGAAATTTTCGCTTTCTCAAAATTTTTCTTTAACCCAAATTCTCGCTGAGCATACCTATCTTCACACATTCACAAGGTTAAAATGGTTAAATTCATCAAGTCCGGTAAAGTTGGTATGTAGCTTCAACTTGAAAATGAAGAATACGAAATCCCAGACGAACGTTTACTCCTGTGAAAAAACCAAGTTCTAAGTCTTGAAATCCCCTCCCCATTTCGAAATCAAAAATTCCCAAAGACCCTTGAGGTTGTGGAAAACAGACTCCCCTATGTCCTCGAATCACACCATGTCTTCAGCTATCCTTTAAATCATATCCAAAGAAACAATTTCCGAAAGCCATAAACTGAGCGCATCCAATCCCTAGGTTGATCCATCTTGCTATTTGGCTCCCGAAAGTAAAAATCGTTAACATCTGGCGATGGCCACTTTTTTCTTGGAAACAATCCATTCTACAATCAAGTCTCCAAAAATCCACCAAAGTGCCCGAGAAAGCGGGATGTCTAAAACCAATTCGTATTCCGTCACCCTTTTGAAATTTTACAAATACTAACATAATATAGCTATCGTCACCCGTGGTCGTTTCGCTGGTAAGAAAGTCGTCGTTGTGAGACCTCACGATGACGGTACCAAGTCCCACTCTTTCTCCCACGCCATTGTTGTTGGTGTTGAGAGAGGTCCATTGAAGGTTACCAAGGCTCACAGTGCCAAGCAACTCGCCAAGAGAACCAAGGTCAAGCCTTTCGTCAAATTGGTCAACTACAACCACTTGATGCCAACAAGATACTCCTTGGACGTCGAGTCTTTCAAGAACGTTGTCACCCCAGAGACCTTGAAGGAGCCAACCCAAAAGGAAGAAGCCAAGAAGGTTGTGAGAAAGGCTTTGGAAGAAAAGCATCAAGCCGGTAAGAACAAGTGGTTCTTCTCCAAACTCAACTTCTAATCTCATTTTATAACATCATATATCGTGTAATAAAAATTCTGCAACGAATGATTCTGAAGGTAGATTTATATATAGGGATGTTTCCTGGCGAGATATTGCTCAGCTAGGGTGTGAAAATGGTTACAATAAATAGTTCAATATTATATAGAATACACAAAAGAAAAAAACAGACACGAAACAAATTGATACCATAAAGTATTCCTAATCGAATGGGTGTGTGCTCTGTTGTGTTTCCAGAACCATGGTGGCCAAATGCTCATCACCTACCTTTAAGACTAGCATGGGTGAATTTGTTATTGGGTCCCTCGCAAAGGATATTTTCTAGATTTCTTACAAGTACCAGTCGAATGAAGCAAATATCCCAATCTTGGGTCACTCACACATAAATCAAAAATAGGAAGTGCTTTTCCCATATAGACTAAATACCCTTTTGTTTTGGACTGTCTCTTAAGATCAATGTTGATTTTGGCTCGCTGTCTGTTTACGGCCGAGGGCCGTTCGCGCGAAATCTGTCAGGTTTTTCCCTCCGCGAGAGATAGGCCCAATAAAGTCAAACTACTACAAAGAAGACAATGACAGAACCAGTCGATATCTCGAACCTTAAAATCGATAGCAGTGCCTCGCAAGAACAAAAGGTCACGCCATGGGAAGTTGAAGCTGCCGTTGATGAGAATGGAGTATCTCTGGGTATTGATTACAACAAGCTCGTTGAGACGTTTGGTACGAGATTGATTACCCAAGATACCTTGGCCAGATTCACCGAGGTCACTGGCCATGAACCACATCCATTCTTGAAAAGAGGTGTTTTTTTTTCTGAGAGAGACTTGGCAAAGATTTTGGACTTGTACGAGCATGGTGAACCCTTTTTCTTGTACACTGGTAGAGGACCCTCATCTGACTCATTGCACTTGGGCCACATGATTCCTTTCATCTTCACCAAGTGGTTGCAAGATGTGTTCGATGTGCCATTAGTTGTCGAATTGACCGATGACGAAAAGTTCTTGTTCAAACAAAAGTTGACCATCGAAGATGTCAAGAGATTTGCCAAGGAAAACTGTAAGGACATCATTGCCGTGGGTTTTAACCCAGAAAACACTTTTATTTTCTCTGACTTGGAGTACATGAACCCCGCCTTTTACGAAAATATTGTCAGAACCTCAAGACAGATCACAACTTCGACCGCCAAAGCCGTTTTCGGTTTCCAAGACTCTGACTGTATTGGTAAATTGCATTTTGCCAGTGTTCAAATCGCAACCGCGTTCCCATCCTCTTTCCCCGATGTATTGGGCTTGCCTCCAAAGACCCCATGTTTGATTCCATGTGCTATTGACCAAGACCCTTACTTCAGAGTGTGTAGAGATGTTGCTGACAAGTTGAAGTTTGCCAAGCCCTCTTTGATCCACGCCAAATTCTTCCCTGCTTTACAAGGTGCCTCCACTAAGATGTCTGCTTCGGACACCACTACTTCTATCTTCATGGATGACACTCCAAAGCAAATCCAAAAGAAGATCAACAAGTATGCATTTTCTGGTGGTAGGGCCACTTTGGAGGAACACAGGGAGTTGGGAGGTAATGTTGATGTTGACGTTGCGTACCAGTACCTTTCTTTCTTCAGCCATGACGATGAGAAATTGGAGAGTTTAGCCACATCTTACAAGAATGGTGAGCTTTTGTCATCTGAAATGAAGAAGGAATGTATTGAGGTTCTCCAAGAATATGTGGCTGCGTACCAGCTTAGAAGACAAAAGGTTGACCAAACCGTACTCGAATCTTTCATGAAGCCCCATAAGTTGACCAGTGGAACCAAGGAGAGAAAAGTTCCTGTCAAGGAGAGAGTGAAGAAATCCAAGAAGTAAGAACTCTGCATTTCTAACAAGGAAGTTGTGTAGGATTATTTTGTCGCTTCCGGAATACACTACAAAGATACAGTCATAGAAGATCTAATAAATAGAATCAGATACAAGAGTGTCTCTCTCTTTTTTTTTTGTGTTTATAATATTTTATTCAAGCAACTGTTTGATTTGCTGTAGCACAAACACAAGTTTTTCGAAATCGCCATCGTTGGTTTCGTCTGCTTTTCCGAACCATCTCGAGCCTATGCTCAAAATGACGTTCCTGGGATCTCTCAGCTGAGAGACCACCTTTCCGATTTGACTGGCAATCACTTGTAGCTTTAAATTGTTGGGATTTCCCATGAGCACAATGGGTTCAGGGCCTAAACTATCTTCCTGTTGTAAACTTCTATTGATCGTAGACAGTGTAAGTAATGGAAGATCAAAAGTGGTATCCATGGCACCATTAACCATGACGTTGAGAATGAGTTTATCAGTGAAAGATATTTTGTGAAAGTCAAATTTATCGGAACCATATGTAGCCGAAATAGATTTGGTCTGACCAACGCTTTCGGTCGAGGACATTATCAATTCTGGAGAAATGGTACTGTTACTGTGGTTAAGATAGGCGTACTCTATGTATGTGGAGTACGCGGAAGATCGTTGTTTCGCCAGGTGCGATCCGCGGACCAAGAAAGAGACTATATTCGTAAAAGAATCCAGGTACGTGATGATTAAGCTGTGTAAAAAAAAGTCAAAATTCTCCCCTGCAAGATACTGCCCGTAAATTTGAAGATTTTGCTGATTATCTCATTTGTGAAAGTATGCCGTTTATTTTTTAAGATTGGTCCGCTACCTAAGCATATGTCATTCACTTTGTCCGCTTACTCATGATGACAATATTTTTACTCATTCTCACCAGAACTTTGCTGTCGCACTGATCTGGACTTTTTCCGGCCGCTGCAAATGCCGAGCCTTAATAAGACGTGCATTTGCTACTTTCAAATTCTGTATTCTTCAGGTTTCTCCACAAATTCTATATAACCACCACAGAAAAGTCGGCAATTTCACTATTCAAAAAGTTTTGCTATTTTCCATTAATTGAGAATTAATTCGAACTATTTTCCATTGGTTCCAATATCCACTCTCGAGTATTCTTACCATCCACAATCCACAATCATGACCAAATTCTGTTCAGTCCCAGAAGCTATTGAAGCTTTTAAAAACGGTGAATTTCTCGTTGTTATGGACGATGAGTCGCGTGAAAACGAAGGTGACTTGATCATTGCCGCTGAAAAAGTCACACAGGAGCAAATGGCGTTCCTTGTCCGTCACTCATCCGGTTACGTATGTTGTCCTCTCTCGACAGAAAGAGCCGACGAGCTTGATTTACAGCCAATGTTGAAGGACAGAACTGATAGACACGGTACCGCTTACACCGTCACATGTGATTTTGCACACGGTACCACTACGGGTATCTCTGCACACGATAGAGCCTTGACAGCAAGACTGTTGGCTGCGTCAACCAGCAAACCAGATGATTTCATCAGACCAGGCCACATATTACCTTTGAGGGCCGTCCCTGGTCTTCTTAAATCAAGAAGAGGTCACACTGAAGCTGGTGTTCAGCTATGTGAATTGGCCGGTTTGGCTCCAGCTGCTGTCATCTGTGAATTGGTGAGAGATGAAGATGGCTTGATGATGAGATTGGACGACTGTGAGAAGTTTTGCGAGGAGTTTGGACTTAAGCTTGTAACCATTGAGCAACTCGTGAACCATATTAATTAAAGCAACGTTTCGTGTTCTTCAAATAACTAATGTTCACTCTTTTAAATAGAATACAAGATACTTTCTGATATCACCTACTACATAATAATTCTTGATTTATGTTTATTCCAATGCAATACAATTACGACTAAGCAAGAAGCAACTGTGCTTTTCTCTTTCCACTAACTTCGTCCTTGACGGACTTCACCTCCACTTGTAGCTTATCAAAAACACCCACAACTCTCTTTTTACCCTTCAAATCGACGAATTTCAACTCATGCCTTTCTTCATCGAACTCCGCGGAGTTGACGTCGCCCAACATCTCAAGTTTGATCAAGCCTTCAACACCAAATTTAGGCACAAGCACAACGATACCATTGTTAAAGCATTTGATCACGTAACCTTCTTGCGAGGATTCGTTGTTTCTCATAACTTGACCAACGTAGTATTCAATACTAGATCTTCCAGCGAATTGGGCGTTTCTGTGTCTTCTGTTGATATTCTTGGTGATCATTTCCATCTTAGTTTTGTCTCTGTGGCTCAAGTCTAAGTTTTCATATCCAATGGCACCAGCAAGCTGTCTATGGGCAACAACATCACAGTATCTTCTGATAGGAGAAGTGAAATGCGTGTAAATATCCACAGCCAAACCATAATGTCTGAAATCAGGATAACCATAAGCTCCAGATGAGAAGTATTCGGCGGCCATCATACATCTTGTCGACATAATTCTAATAAGAGTATTGAAGTATGGATCTTCTGGGTCCACACAGCGATCGAGGGAGTCAGCAAGGGCCCGCGAAGACTCTAACGAGATAGACATTCCTGGTTTTCTGACCCGCAAGATCTCATTGAGCGCCTCAAAGTTGGTGGCTGGTGGAGCTGCGTGTCTTCTCAACATTGCAGTTTGAGGATATGCGTCATAAATCTTTCTGGCGACTGAAATGTTAGCGAGCAACATAAACTCTTCAACAAGAGAGTTAGTCTCCAATGACTTTTTGATCTCAACTTCACCTGGGTCAGAAGTTTCGCTATCCATGTGCACCTTGACTTCAGGAGAAGAAAGGTTCAAAGCACCAGCATCCAATCTCTTTTGTTTCAATCTTTTTGATAGTTGCAACAAAATTCTGATAGACTTTGTCAAGTCATCATTTTGGTTGGGGTCATCGACACGCAATTGTGCTTGTTCGTAAGAAAATGCTTCTCTCGATTTGATGATGGACTTCATAAAATTCACGTTCACGATGTTGGCATTCTCGTCGAGCACCCAAATCACAGAAAACGCAAATCTATCAACATATGGTTTCAAGGAACACAAGTTGGTACCCAAAAGCATAGGCAACATATCAATTCTTTTGTCCACCAAATACACAGATGTACCTCTTGAAGCACCCTCGTGGTCCAAAGCCGTGTTAGCCTTTACGAAATGTGTGACATCAGCAATGTGAACACCGACTTCGAAGTGTCCATTTGGCAACTGCTTTGCGTGTAAGGCGTCATCAATATCTTGCGCACCAACAGGATCGATAGAACAGACAAGTTTATCACGCAAGTCAACTCTCTTTTTCAATTGTTCGTCTCCATTGTCTAAGTTATCAGGAACAACCCAGTTATCACCTTCTTTTGGCAAACAGTCCAATACAGCCTTAGAAAATGGTCTATATTCGACATCATGTTCCAAAAGCAAAGCTTCTCTCTCAGCCTCGACACCCTCGATGGGACCAAGACTACGAACAAAGTGACCTTGTGGATATTTAGAGTTAGATGGCCATGAGTCCACAGTAACAACGATTCTTTGTCCCAAAAGGTCCTTGGCCTTTCTTGTTTTGATTCTGATTTTGGGCAATACTTTGTCCATTAAGATGACAAAACAAGTTTTGGATGAGTTTCCGGTATCATCCTCAACGGACACCGAAGATGGTGCTACCTGGCCGACATAGTATCTCCAAGATCTTCTCACAATACTGACCACACGGGCAGTAGGTTGCAAGCGCTTCTCCTCGGATGCAGAGTTGGCTTTTACGGCCTCGGATGCCAACATACGACGCTCCTTGTCTGAAATAATATTTTCCTGGTATTCCTCATCAGCGTTATCGTTTGCTCCGATAGCTCCCTCCTCGATGATAGTTGAAGAAGGCTCCCTCCATTTATCTCTCGGGAGTAACTCAACGATAACTGAGTCGCTGTTGAAAGCTCTGTTCAAGTTTTTTGTTCCAACAATCAAAAGCGGCTTTTTGAACGCAGGTGTCAGCACCGTACCCTCCAAGAAGTTGTAAGTCGATATGTTCAACATACCCTGGTATAAAGTACCATTTTTTATTCCAGCCATTGTTCTGGAGTTTGTGTAATATTCTGGGAACGAAATCTCAGAGAGTTTCTTGTCGAAAGACTCGTGCTCATTTGGTATCAAATCCTTGAGCTGGTCTCCGTTACTCAAGCTTTCGATGTATTCCACAAGGGTCCTTGCATCAGTGCCCTCCTTACGAGCTTTATCTCTGTTATCTCTATCGTTGCACACTAAAATAACATTGATGGGGATTTTTGAATTATTATCATTCAAATGTTGTCTGTACCAAGAAGCACACTTTCTGATGGCCCTGTCATTTCTGTCGTTGATAGATTCATCTTTCTTTCTTTGCACAAATGTTTCCTCGTGAAATTCGTTGTGGAAAACAACAAAACGCTTGTCTGCTGCTTTGACGAGAGAGCGTACCCTTTGATAAATAGGGAAAGATCTATTTTTCACTTCCTCAAGCACAACTTGCGGAATAATCACATCGTAGAAGCAGTCCACGTGTTCTAACAAGTCGATTGCGTGCAAGATAACATTTGTGTCAAGCACAACGTAATGTTTTCCACCGGACTTGAGTTCGTGGGGCAGATCCAGCAAAATGAACTCAGGAAGATTTCCTTGTGCATCCGGTTTGACATTGGCGATGCATATGTTGCAGAGCCTAGAGTAGCAGGGAATATCTGTCCTAAGATAGTGTTCCCTAACAATTTTCGTACATCCTCCGTTTCTTGATCTGACGAAAACTTTCTGGGTGGCTGTGAGCCCCGTAGAGAGTCTTTTCTTCTGCAACATTATCCGATGAGTAGACTTTGAAATGCCATTTGGAGCATTTCACTCAATTCTCATCGGGCTCCATCCTGCACCCGTACCTCTCACCAACCCACGCCGCCTCTGGCGAAGAGGTGAGAAGATACCGAGGCGAATTTGCGAGCAGCCTTTTTTGTAATGTGTCAAACAGAAATAATTAGTATGAAATTAATGGCGATGTATTCTTGAGAATGTAATCTCTTTCTCGTACTTATTAATTTTTGCCCTCAACCTAAGATTTTTAGACTAGTTCCTTGACTATAGAATTATCTACCGAAGATATGGAGCTAAATCATTTCCTCGCATGATTAGCGTAAAAGATACCTAAAATTTACTTACCCCTGTTCTTCTTGTGACAACTGTTGTTGAACAGATCTATAAACGGGAACGATGCGGGACGAACAACGATAGGCTTGGGAGATGGTAAGAAATTTACATTGAAACTTTCCGCAATAAAACTCTTTACTTGGAAGAATATGATAAAGTTAGAAGAGAAGAAGAAATACGAACATTATCGATATCCACTCCTTCACTTATACGAGCCGTAGATGATTTCCGGGGCTTTATGAGCACATAGGTGGGAGCAGTTGAGCAGATATTTTCCCCATAAATAATATATATGTACAGGATGTTTGTCGTAACAGTTTCAGGGAATCCACGAAAACAATGTACGATAGAGGTAAGTAGAATGAATGTCTTTGGTCCCATAAAAATTCCCCAAAGACATTGTTATATTAAGCATATCGCAATTTGAGTTGTTATAACTGAAAGTTTCTGTACATGAAGATACTAGATCGAAGACTGATAAATGTCAGTTCTGAAGTCACAGCGCAAATTTTTCTTGGAAAGCCTCTTTTTCTTTTTTTCTGGTGTCTGCGGCATGAAAACTCATCTCGCGTACAAATCTCGAATCTCGAGAGCCGACCGCAGATGGCCGCAGATCTTGATAAAAGCGCATTCCAAGTGGGTGAAAATGCATAAAGTGCAAGTATAGCATGACTCTTGGTAAAGCACATGTGCCTTTGAATGTCTCTTAAATAACCTTATTGTTTATTCCATAGGGAAATCTTTCAGCTTTCAAGGAATTAAACTCTTCTAACGGTTTTTTTTTCTTTTTTTTTTTTTCCCACACTCACTATTTGCTTAATTCCGTACTGCACAGGCGCCAGAAGTAATCTAGGACCAACCGTTGGTGTGGTCTTGCTATCTCGAGCCATCTTTCAAATCATAGACCGAATATAACTAGAAAAAATCCCCATAATGTATGGCTCGCATAATACCGATCATATACTAGAGCATCAAGGAGTAGACGGATCTCCGGAAATTTCGGAGAAATATCATCCTCTACCGGGAAACGAGCACTTCCAGTTCCCACCGCCGCGTCGACCTTCGGTCTACCAAAACTTCGTCCAAGGTCCGATTTCTGCACCAGCGGTTGCTTATCAGAGTGAAGATTACTTCAGTTGGGATGCAAACCCTAGCGAAATACTGTTGAATCCTTCTGAAACTAGACCTGCTCATATTACAAACCAAGAGACAAAGAAACAAAACAGTATCAACCTTCTGTCTCAAACAGCTCGTTCTATACGAGGACCATCGAACCCTAAAATACGACATCGCTCAAATTTATCCCACACATATATCGATGAACCCAGTCTGTCCGTACCGCTGTCTTTGTTTCCTAGAAATGGCCATATCTATGGCCAAGAGCTGCACTCCTTGGGGGTTGAAAACCCCCCAATAAAAACCGAGTTTCTTGCCCCCAAGGGCAAACCAAAACCGAAGCCTAATAAAAACCCGGGGTTTTTTCTTAAGTTAGACGATCTTAACCCTCCTCATTCCCCGTTACACAAGGTTAAAAACCAACACCGGGCCTTTTCGAGCCCCCTGTCTGACCCCAATCACGGGTCCATGTACAACAAGGTGGGATTCTTCGAGCCGGAAGTTTTTCTTCAACAAAGTAGTGCTGGTGAAATCGCACAGGTTTACGATAATACTACACCGCTAATGTTTCCTCCGAATTCAGATGACGTCGGGTATTTTGGTCATCTTTCTCAAATTGAAAACCCATCCAAGTTTGAAAATGACATAATCCCAGGGGGTTACTTAAATGTTACCTCAAAGATTTATGATCCAGTTGGTCACTCTGGTACTAGTGGGAATAACAGCGACATTGACAGTTACCTTAACTTTCAAGTTGACGATTATAACCCCGTGCAAACTTTCAGCAAGAACCAATACGAAAGTTACGCCAGTCAGAACGTTGAAGAAATTGATAAGAAAATCGAGGCTCACTTCATACCTGTTTCTGGGTTGCAACACTCTCATAATTATGATCAACGTTACGAGGAGCATCAACATCAGCATTACAATGATCTGCACGGCAAACATGGACAGGAGCTTCCCAATCAGCATCTTACTCAAGGTCAGAAGCCTAATAATGCCGAAGACTATAGTCATAACCACTATCATCACGATCCGAGCTATAATCATGATCAACCTCTCCCTGGTCGAGATCACAACTTTAATCATGAAGCTAAGCATGTTCAAGATCATTTTGATAACTCATACTTAAATTTGCATCAAGGTAATGTTGATGGACACGAAGGAATCCCATATCAAGATATCCCTTTGCCTCATCGACATATCGAAGCCAGTGATTCTTACATGAAGCATCACCAGCACTCATCATATCAAGATTATTCTTATGAAGAAAACCAATCATATAACAAACTGGATGTGGATCTGGGTGTACCTTTGGAAACAGAGTCACTCTCAGATTCTCAGATTGCGGGTAAAGCTGTTGAGTCTTCGGACACCGATCAGTTGGGACCGTCCGAAAAGAAAACTACTGCGAAAAAGCGGAAAGGCGTAAAAGGCATTGTCTGTTCTGTATGCGATAAGCACATTGTTCGTGACTTGAGTCGCCACATGCGTATACACGATGAAGCGGGGCGATTTCAATGCTTATTTCCCCCTGGTTATTGCAAGCATAAGTCAAGAAAGTTCAATCGTCCTTACGACTACAAGAAACATTTACTAAATGTCCACTTCAAATTTGATGACCCGGCCGCAAAGCTAGCCCCAAATTTGACAGAAAAACTCAATGTACGCGGACAGTGCAATGCATGTGGCCAGAGGTTTTTGGCGAATGATTGGTTGGAGACACATATCCTTACCTCGGACTTGAGAACAAAGTGCTTCCAACTACAGCGTATGGAAATTTTGCATAAAACCGATCAGGAAGGGAAAGAAACATCTAAACTGTGAGCGATCTAATATGCCTCGAGTTTCTAAATCCAGATCCATTTTTTTTTTATTGTTTCACTCCTGGACCTTCCTTATTTAACTTTGACTTTTTACGCCTGACTCTTGTTTGTGGAAAGGGTTTCAACCCGCATGATAAAATATTCTTAGCGCGAGTGTGTTCCACTGCACATGCAGGATTGAGCGTTTGGATCTACTTAATCGGGAATTATAAATGCTCACGTCGGTAACCTTTTTCACAATGCTGAAATTTGCTCACGTGGTATAAAAATGACTCGATTCCCTTCGGAAGAGCCACTTTAAGTACTTGATATATATAATTCTTACAGCAAACAATATCGCGTTATAATTAAAAATGAATATGGCATCAATGAACATGGCGACAACAACTCTGCTGGTGATGAGCACAATGACTGACATGGCCCATGCCCACTCCCACGCCACTGAAACAAGCAGTATGGATATGCTGGGCCACTCCATGGAAATGATGTCGATGAATATGTATTTGACCACAAACTACAAGCATTATCCTGTTTTATTCAAGGGTCTTTCTGCTTCTACCGCCGGACAAGCTTTCGGAATATTTGTGTTATTTTTTTTCGCAGCTTTCCTTTCTAAGGGTTTTGAATTCACCAAGAATTACCTCGAGCTGAAGGTATGGAACAACCCCAACTACCAGATTCCTGAGCTGACCACTATCATCGAGGAATGTGCATGTGACGATGATAATGATAAGACTTCTGATGCTGCCGAAGGTACCACTCCAACGGGAACTCCACAGAAATTGTCTGTATTGACTGTTTTAACAAGAGACTCTATTAGAATACTTCTTTGCTTCTTATCTGAGCTTTTCGGTTACGCCATGATGTTGGTGGCAATGACATTCAGTTTGGTCTATTTCTTTGCCGTGGTTCTTGGTATGGCTTTTGGTCGCTTTTTCTTCGAAAGATTGAGCGATAAACTCAATGTTCGCCCAGGTGGAAACAATTTTCAAGGACACCATTAATTCATCATAAAGTTTTTCTAGTTTTGGTCATAATTGTTAGATATACGCTTAATAAACTGGATTCCGTTGGATTTTCTATCCAAGTATGTCGTTCACTTTTTTAACTGCCTCACTGTATCTGGACTTGTTGAAACTAGAAGCATTAACACTCTTAAGCCTCTCACTGTAAATCAATCTCAATAGATTCAAGATCTCCATTTTAGAAAAAGGCATGTCTTCCTGTGAAATCTTTCGCAAAAAGTTGTGTTCGCTCAATGTAAACATCTCATAGTATCTGGAGGAATCACTGAGGTCAACCTTGTCTTCTTTGTTCATAACACTTCGAAGCATTTGTTGAGTTGTGAAAATGTTCAAAATGATTCTTTTGATACCATTGCGGTTAATAATAGGGACAAGTTCACTACCTTTCACAAAAGCTCTGCTGATGTGTGAAGGGAGACCCATGAAAATAAAATTCCTTTCCTGTGTGTTTAAAATCTCGCCAACCTTGGTTCCGATAAAGTAAACCTCGCGGTTAAACAGGCTGATGAAGGGATCAGAGTCCGCTGGTTCAGTGGCCAATACAAAATTGTCCCCAAATGATTGGCTTATGTGATGCATAGTTTTCAATCTCAAGTCATAACGCAATGCAATCAATGCGTTATCTCTGATACTCTCGAATGTCTTAATTACCTCGTCGAAGACCACAATTGTGTCCAGATTGAGAGTCAAGTAGACATGGTATGGCTTTTCGGATTTAGATGATGGGGCTCTACCGTTCTCCAAAATGGTATAGTCTTGTCTTAGTTTGTTCAAATCTGCTTCGTTTCCACCATTGATGCTGTTGAAATTGGACACTTTTCTCATAGATGGGAGCCACGTCAAAATCCAAGAAGCGGTTTTCAAAAGAATGCAGATGTGGTGGAAGGACTCATCATCCATTATGTCATCCTTGGAAACTTCCAAAGCCCGTGGCCCCACATCAGATTCATAAAACATCAAGTCGCATTCTTTGGAAATCAATGTGCTTGCTTCTTCGTAGTTATCCTGCTCTTTCATCAATGTTTCGGACAAATTGGTCAAGATAACGGCACCCAACCATTTGTTGAGCTTCAGTACTCGTTGTTTCCTCTCTTCATGAAGACCAAGGTTGATTTCTGTGATATCATGGGATCCACCGGTAGCGAGTAGCTCCTTGTAGTAATCATTGTAAAAAGAAGAGAAATCTTTGAGCATGTCAAGAATCAAATCACTAATATCTTTCCGGTAGTTGAATGATGTGTTTAAGGTGAAGCATGCATTGCTTAATATCTTTTCAAACTCAACTGCATTCAGGTAAACCTGGGGTGCTTTGGAAATTTTCGACATTTGCGAGGACCCAAAAGAAAGATCATGCTCACTTAAACTTATAGTGCTTTGATTGAATCTAAGGGTTCTCTTATTCTTGTTTTTCCTCAATTCTACTCCCAGGTCGCTAGACATGCATCCATCAAAAACGTAGTTTAGTTGTTCCCTGATCCTTACTAGGAAAGACTTTTGCATGACGTCATGGAAGAATTGAAAAGGAGGGGTGCTCAAGTTCACGTTTTTTTCAAACTCGACAAACAAGCTATTTGCCCCAGCAATGAATATAAGGAAAAACTCCAGAATAATTCTCATGTTAAACACGTTCTTGGGGACTAATACGTCAATCATAGTACTGAATCTCTCTGTTGTGATGTATGGTGAGTTGTTGGTGCGTTGTTTCAAATGTGCCTTGCGAGAGCTGACCAGAAAGCCCGGAAACATTTCATCGAGTACTGTCTTTAACTCCTTAGAAGACTGGTTTGAATTTGATCCTGCGGCGTCTTCTAATTTGAACAATTGCTTTTTTGTCAAAACCAGGTGAATTTGACTAGGTACGATATCCGATGTGGCAGAAGATGATTCTTTCATATCTTCCTGGATATAGCTCGTTATTAATGAGTTTATCTCCTTAGTCATAATCTTCCAAACTGTATTAAAATCATACAGAGGCAGTGCTGCTTCAACTACCAGACCTCTTTTCAAGTATGAAGAGATTTCATCGGTTGAACGGATCTTTTTGACTATATCACAGGTGATTTTGTGTTTCAGTAGGACAATCAAGCACTTAAGAAAGAACGAACCAAAATAGTCTTGGAGAATGTGGACCGATGAATCATATAGACTTTGCCCACTAATGGTGTCTTGGGTGCTGTTGTGTTCCAAGGCTCTGGCTTTCTCCAATCTGGCGAGTTTATGTATATTCAGCAGTTTACATTCTTCGGTGATTTGGTTTATCATCAATTGTAACTCCAGTTGCAATGAGTTCAAGAGGATTTCCGTCACAGACTGCAACTTGTTAAGTTTGGAAGCCGTAGAAAGCAACATGTAGATGTAAAAATAAGACGCGGTAGATGGATTCAGGTTGGACTCTAGAAGTAGGGAATAGTTTGTCTTTGGGCTATTGCTTTTTGAAAAGTGCAGGTGCAACAGGGGGAGCTGTGATTCTAGGAATTTTTGAGTACTTTCTGTCAAGGATGTCGATATCTCATTGATATCCAAATTGGCTGAGTTGTAAATGAACAGTTCCAATGTGGTCAGATTGCTAATAAGTGTCATAAACGAAGTGATTTGAGGACTGTTTGAATGAATCATACTACTCCAGGACTCCTTTGTGCTCAGTGTACTTTTGAGATAGATCTCGTTTTGAAGTTCGTCCACAATCATATCGTATAAATTGTTAGACTGCACCTCGAGGTAGTTCTGAGTGGCATTCATTGAAGACAAAGACCATAAATTGTAGAGGGAAGCGGTTTTATATCCATCGGCAATGACGTCGTACACTTCGTGTATTTTTTTCTCTGCAATTAGTTGATCAATTTGGCTGGGGATATCACGCAAGTACTCCATGGCATCCAATATCTCGATCATCTCGGAGTACTTCGTGGAACTTTGATCCAAATCTTTCAAGAATGTGGATCTGTCTCTCATGTCTCTCGTGCTAGTTTCTATAAGGTCCTTAATTACCTTTGAATCTTGCTGAGAATCTTTTGCGATGGAAATAAGCTGATGATACAGCCCTATACTGTTGTTGAAAGTCTCGTGGTTCTCGACCACAGCTGCCTTGAGATTCTCGCCTGTTATTTGACAGAGTTCATCGAACTCGCTTTTTCTATGGGCTAATCCAACAGAAGTGTCATCCAAAAACGATATCGCCATTTCAATGGGTGTTACCTCGCCTTGTACCAATTGCGGCCAGTCATAGCGAATATCCTTGTAAACTGACTTAAGATCGGTCAATGACTTGATACTTTTCTGTTTATCATCGTCTGTCATATTAGTGGCGAATGCCATACTAATTGCACGGTGACGATTCCCCACCATTTTTTAAGATGTAGCTGTTCTTGGTGTTCCGTGTTGATCCGAATCTCGTATCTAAGTTGGCGTAGGCGAGCCTCAGATCAACACTCATGGTCGTTTGAGAGGCACGGGTGCACGACAAAGCTCCTGCCAAAATTGTGTGAATAAACACAATACTAAGCCCACAAGTGTACTGGTTTCGATAGAAAAAAAATCATCATCACTTTGGAGCAATCATTTGTATATTTTCTTTTTTTTTCCTTTTTTTAATTTTTATCTTCCTTCTAATCCGATTCGAATTTTTAGCCCAAATCTGACAACACCGTAATGGGTGCTCACCCATGCGATAGTATGACGCGAGCGCGCAGCGTGGGGACGCAGGGGACGTGTTTACGAAAATATTCACCACATGCCATTTTTTCTCCAGTTACTGCTTTATCTGCCCGCATTATGGTGGATGTTATAAATCTTCTGAGCGATTTTTCAGACTCCGGCGAGAATGTTCCCTGGTCTAATCTAGATGGAGAGATCATCGAGTATGTGTTTCCCCATCATATATTTTGGTACACCCTACAAAGTGAAAACAACTAACAATATTAGATTGAGTGATGAGGTGGATGAACCTCAAAGGCTTGCAGTACAAGAGAATACGTACGAACCGTTCCATATTGTTGACGATGAACCGATTCTAACTGCTCGGCCGTCAGCTCAGAGTGGCGCGAAAGGTCTCTTGGAATTGGGGAATTGGGTTAGTTCAGACGATGACTCGTTAGATCTAAGTCTAGCATGTACGCCACCGCAAATTCTGAACCTTACAAATTTCCAAACGTTTAGCTCTACACATAGTATATCTGATACGGCTATCCCATCCTCTCCCGTTGCAGAAAGAAACCCAGGTTGTGAAATCGACTCCGATCCATCGCGACATTCATTTACCCACAACGCCAGATCTAGGAATAATTCATTGGAACTTAATATCCGAAATAATGGGTCTTCTATCCGAGGATCACCAGCTCATCATACAGACTTTCTATCCTCATTTTCAGAAAGTGCCTCGAAGAAGCGTAGAGTGCCGATATTGGATGCGGTTTCAGACCCCATTGAGAGCAGCTCCCCAATGAAATCTCCTCCACCGGTGAAAAAAGGTGCCAAATCGTCAAAATCAAAAAAGTCTGATCCAAATGATCGTTCAAGCAAACCATGGAAAGATGCAAATAAAGTGATACGAAGGAAGGATGATATCTTAAGTGAGATGGTGATCGAGATTGCGCTTTGTCTCGAGAAGAAGATTGAGACAGACTACTTCAAGAGCATTTTTCTTTTACCAAAAGTAAGAAATTCATACCTTGAAATACCCCTCATCACATGGAAGCGAAGAGTCACGGCGAAATACAATAAAGAAGAAGATGTTTTTGTTCCGTGTGACTTGACTGAAATATCTGAGAGAGTATTGCTATTATTCTACGCACCCGATGAATTGGTAGACAAACTCCGAGAAGGACTTGTTGCAAGCGACATCGAGAAAGCAAAAAGAAGAGCCAAAGTGGAGGATCCTCTTAAGGAATACTTCGTGTTTATAATGGTGCCCGGTTTCAACGACTATTTGAGAAAATTACAGACCATGGAAAACAGGCAATATCGAGAAAAGACGCTTCAGCAACTAAATCAAACAAAACTGACCAAAAGATCAAGGGATGAACCTTCGATGTCGGCCTCGGATGCTCTGAGGCTTCTTGTTGATAGCGAGGTTCAATTAGGGGTTAACATATTCACAACTAAAACCGTTGAAGAGAGTATTGAATGGCTTCACTCATTCACTTATACTATCGGAACATCCATCTATGACAAATACGAGAGGAATTTGGAATTTTCCAATATCGGAACCATTAAACTGGGCTCAGACTCCAAGAGCACCTTCATCGAGATGATGAAAAAGTTCAACTTAATGACAGAACCAAAAGCTGAGAATTTATTCCAGTATTATACCTGTCCCTTGAGTTTGTATAACAGACTTCTTGAAAACGGTGATCTTGGAAGTGTTAACGGGAGAAGTGTTGTTCCCCCATCAGTCAACAAGGCTATGAAGAGGGTGTTCACTTCATGTGATCCAGATGCCGTTATCACTGACTAATTTCTACATGTAGCTGGCACCTTCAGAGTTATATGTTTATATTTACATACCTATGTGCTAATTTCATGCGTAAATCTCAGTCACCGACTTCAAGTCATCTTCAGAGAGATGGTCTGCCAATGGTACAATTGCAGTCACTTGTTGCTTTAAGTGGCCGATCTCAGAATCGGTGAATTGAAAGTTGAGTTTTTTGAGCTGTGCGATAATGTTGAGGGCCTTGTCGATGCAATTATATTGACTTTCGGGACTCAAAACTGTGATGAGACTTTGAGTCAAATTAAGATTGCGGATCTGTTCCGACCTCTGTGCGCTCGAGCCTGTCGATAACACTGCCGAAACCAAAGAAAGTTTTCTCACCAAAGATTTAGAATCTTTGAGACTTTCCTCTATTTTGAGACAAGACAATCCTCCAGAGGTGATAAATTTCGAGGATGCCTCTTCGTTATTTCTTATGATGCTTGCCAACGCGAATGTTGATTTCATATGCAATTCTTTTGAAGTGGATGCACTCGATGAGAGCTCTATAAGCTTGCTGAGACCCTTCTCCTGTTTGACAAAAGCGTCTTGACTAGGTGGGTTATTTTGAGTAGCAATGGCAATAATCGAAGCAGCCAAAACTTGAAACGTTTGGTTATCACTGTGCAACTGATCAATAACGCTGGGCCAAAGCTTCATGTTCTCGATATTGTTTGCATTGTCTAGGTTTTCGATAAGCATTTCAAAGTTTTCCAATGCTACTTCCTTGTCTTCATCCGTAGCTTCTGGATTGCTAGCCACCATCATAGACTGTTTCATAAGCGTCGGCTCATCAGGGCCACCAAAGAGTTGCAGCAACATTTTGGAATCTGGTTGCCCTATTTTGTCTTGAACATCTTTGTCTCCTGTTTGCTGTGCGATAGACCACTGTAATAATTTCTCCATTTTGTATAAATATTCCTTTAAATTCTTATGTTGTTTTCAGATGTGAAGGGCCAAGTATAAGATCTATATTAAAAGCATGTAGAGGAGATGACATATTATGCAGGAAATTCTAGAAAGTTCGGGGACATTCTAATTCATTCGAACTCATTCGACCTCCTTCTCCGAGCCCAAGAAGCTGGTAACAAAGTTCTGGATCTAGACGAAAAGCAAGAGAAAAAAAAAAGTATCTTTCTATATGTCGAATCTCTTATTTAAACCTAAATTAATTGAGTTTATGTTTTTTTTAATTTGCTGTGCTGTATTTGCTGTTGACCTAAATGAATAATTCCACTAATTGCATGAGCGAGGCTCTACTCCTCAACATCACGCGCTTATCCGGGCAACCGGGAATACAGGTAAATTGGGTCCAGGTGATCGCGCGCCAAGGGCAAAAAATCTGATGAACAATAGAGAATCTTGATTTTGGGATGTTCCGATTAATCATATTCCAAGCTACTAAAAAAGCAAGGTGAAACAAAATAAGAATATATTTGTCTTTTAAAAATATTAACAAGAAAAAAAGAGGGTATTTTTGGGATTCCTGAATTTTAAGGGCTAATTTAATGTTCTTCAAATTGACAACTTGGAGGGTCAGAAAGTGAGAAGTATGTACCCACAGTGGCTTTACGCAAACAGAGGTTACGAAATAATTCAAAAAAACACAGTCACTTCTTTGATTAGAGTTGAAAATTTTTTCAATTCAGAGCACCAATTTCTTCTTTTGACATAATTGAAAGAAAAACAATTACAGTTTCATACCCGAATAGAATCTATCGACAGTCCCGATCATGTTTTCAGTGGTCAGTAGAGTCGATTAGTGGTGCGACCAAAAAAAAAAAAAATGACGGAGGATGGTAATCCGCCGAGGCAGAAACTCCGAGCGACACGGGGCTTGCCGGACATATATAAACCCGCGGTGTGCGCACCACCTCCGGCTCGACGAGCAGAATTCGTTTCTATCATTAATTTTTTATTACTTGATAACAATTGATTCGCCTAATTAAATACGCCATGTCTTTGTCTAATAAATTGTCTGTGAAGGATTTGGAGCTCACCAACAAGAGAGTCTTCATCAGAGTCGACTTCAACGTTCCTCTTGATGGAACTACCATCACCAACAACCAAAGAATTGTTGCTGCTTTGCCAACCATCAAGTACGTGTTGGAGCAAAAGCCAAAGGCCGTCATCTTGGCTTCCCACTTGGGTAGACCAAACGGTGAGAGAGTCGAGAAGTACTCTTTGGCTCCAGTTGCCAAGGAATTGCAATCTTTGTTGTCTGAGCAAAAGGTCACTTTCTTGAACGACTGTGTCGGCCCTGATGTCGAGAAGGCCGTTAACGGTGCTTCTGCTGGTGAGGTTTTCTTGTTGGAGAACTTGCGTTACCACATTGAGGAAGAGGGTTCCAAGAAGGTTGACGGCAACAAGGTTAAGGCCTCTGCCGAAGACGTCGAGAAGTTCAGAAAGGGCTTGACTGCTTTGGCCGATGTCTACGTCAACGATGCTTTCGGAACTGCCCACAGAGCTCACTCCTCTATGGTTGGTCTTGACTTGCCACAAAAGGCTTCTGGTTTCTTGATGGCCAAGGAATTGGAGTACTTCGCTAAGGCTTTGGAGAACCCTACCAGACCATTCTTGGCCATCTTGGGTGGTGCTAAGGTCTCCGACAAGATTCAATTGATTGACAACTTGTTGGACAAGGTTGACATTTTGATCATCGGTGGTGGTATGTCCTTCACTTTCAAGAAGGTCTTGGACAACATGCCAATTGGTACTTCTCTTTTCGACGAGGCCGGCTCCAAGAATGTCGAAAACTTGATCGCCAAGGCTAAGAAGAACAACGTCGAGATTGTCTTGCCAGTTGACTTCGTCACTGCCGACGACTTCAACAAGGATGCTAACACCAGCATTGCCACCCAAGAGGAGGGTATCCCAGATGAATGGATGGGTCTTGATGCCGGTCCAAAGTCCAGAGATCTCTTCGCTGAGGCCGTTGCCAAGGCCAAGACCATCGTCTGGAACGGTCCACCAGGTGTCTTCGAGTTCGAGAAGTTCTCCCAAGGTACTAAGTCCTTGTTGGACGCTGCCGTCAAGTCTGCCGAGGCTGGAAACACTGTCATCATCGGTGGTGGTGACACTGCCACTGTCGCCAAGAAGTTCGGTGTTGTCGAGAAGTTGTCTCACGTTTCTACTGGTGGTGGTGCTTCCTTGGAATTGTTGGAAGGTAAGCAATTGCCAGGTGTTGTTGCCATCTCTGAGAAGAACTAAATGTATAGACGAGTTTGATATTTGTCAATCAAAATTAAGTTTCATTGATTTCTTTATGTAGTGTCTATTAATTTTGGTCCATCTTGTAATAAAATAACTTTCAGCTGAGAACAGTAGGGGTGTTATAATTTGGATGCCCCGCTCATGATTTGCGACCATGACCTTTCAGTCAATTCTTCATATTTGGTTTTGTTTAACCAATAAATCAATTCCCCGCCGTCTTCACCTTTTGGGAGCTTTTGGGTTTTAAATTGGTTCTTAGGTACCTTATGGTTGTGAGACGCTTGAATGTATTGCGAACCAATCTTGATGAATTGAGGAATTGCGTATTTGGGTAAGGTACCACTCACATGTTGGTATATCCTATCCAATATTTCGTGATCGCTCAAACCGTCCTTCGGATCTATGACAGCAAAGCCCGCTCTTCCTTCATGCTGAGGAACTTGAACTCCGACGACCACCGATTGCTTGATAGCACCTGATCCCATAAGTTCGTTCTCGACTTCAGTTGCGGAGACATTTTCTGACTTCCAACGGAATGTATCACCTAGTCTATCCACAAAGTACAACAATCCATCTTCATCCATCTTCAACAAATCTCCAGATCTAAACCATGCATCTCCCTTTTTGAAGACGTTTCTAATGACCTTTGAACTGGTAGCCTTCAGATTGCCATAATAGCCTTGAAACGAACCCTTTACATTGTTAGGATTGACAATCTTCATTAATAACTCACCCGGATCATTTTTATTCGACCTTACACAAAAGCCAGTGGCTGGATCTCTCCAGATCTCGCTTTCGTCTTCAGGATTCATCTTGACAATGGCTTCGCCAAGGCTTAAGATGGAATTGATTAAGACACCATACTTTCTGCAGGCACCAACCCCGAAGTCTCCAAGCTGAAGACTTGTGGTGGCAATGGGCGATTCGGTAGAAGCATAAAACTCACCCACTCCTTCTATATTAAAACGTCTCTTGAACTCTTTCCAGATGTCACGGCGTAAACCATTTCCATATGCTATCTTTACATTGTGGTTGGTTTGATCGGGATGTTCTTTAGCATTCAACAAATAACGACAAACCTCACCAACATACTGGACATGTGTAGCATTCGTCAATTTAGCTTGTGTCCAAAAAGTAGACGCTGAAAACCTTTGACACACAATTATGCATCCTCCACATGCAAGAGCGGGACAAACTCCCAATGTTGCGGCAGTGGAATGGTATAGTGGCATTGCAGTCATGATCTGCGAGTTTTTGTTCATCTTCATGACAATACTAAAGAAGGAACCGGCCATGAAGGTTTTCTTCCATGACATGATTGCGGGCTTTGGTAATCCCGTGGTACCCGAAGTATAGATGAGAAGACAACAAGATGAGTCGGTGTCGTCTGGTCTTCTTGTAGAGTCAGGGGCTCTATACTTAGGCCTAGAATCATCACTCAATACTTTGAGCAATTCTGCCTCATTAAGGTAGTGGAGCTTGGCTTTAGGAAGTTGCTCGCGAATGCTTGGCTCCGTTTCCTTAATGGATTCAGCACAATCAGGATCCACAAACACTTGACTGAGCTCTGCAACTTTGATACAATGGACCAAAGGCTTACCCTTAGTATTAAAATTTAAAAAAGCCGGGAGCGCACCAATGTTCCATAGGGCGAACCACAAAATGATGAACAAGGGTTTGTTCATACAATCAACTCCAATCGTGTGCTCTGCAGTGACGCCATACTCATTTTTCAAAATGTAACTGAGTCGCAAAATCATGTCATAAAATTCCTTGTATGTATAATTTTCGATTGAGAATTGATCATCGTATATCGGGAACCCTTCAGGGTCATTCCTTATTGGTCCCGGGTGTCTTTTTGGGCGGGGAAATGAAACCGCATTTCTGTCGGGGTATTTCAAGGCAGACTTTTCAAAAGCATACCAGAAGCTGGCTTTGCCTCTGTATACATTGTATGCATATGGAATAAGCTTTCTTGCGAGTTTTTGGATGAATATAAGATCATTAGAGACATGGTATTTAGCATCAAGTAGCTGGGAACCAACTACGGCAGCAGCAGCGAGTTCAAATCCAGACATGATGCAATGGGAGTAGGAGATGTAATTGAGCGATTAAAGAATGCAGAATTTACCGGCGAAAGGAAGCCGATCTGATATCTTGCTGGAGAAGCGGAATGGAACTGGATTGGCTGAAGGGCAAGTAAAAAAATCGCGTAAACTTATAACCCCCTATTAAAGCTGTGGGATTATATGGACTCCCAGGGGTCCCGGACGGTGTATATGCCAGGGCGGCCTACCGAATCTGAGCCGAGGATCAAGCAATATGCATAAACAACCAACCTACGGGCCGAGATACACGTACAATACATTTACAATAAAAAAATAGAAAGTGGGTTTCTGAGATAAGAAATAACAGCAAGTATTGTTAAGGGCCTTAAATCTTATAAAAAAATATGAGCAAATTCTCATGGGTGGAGACAATTTCTGTCTCAATTCTCGGCTATCGCAACCGGTCGGCCAATTCACATGTTCCGCGAAGCTCGAACGATTTCTTCCGAGGCTTGCATGAGATCTCCACACTCCTGTCCGCTGATTGGGCCAGGTTTGGAAACTCGATAGTCGCTTCGGGAAACCAGTAACATCCTCTATGTCTCGAGTATCATCGAATCTTTCTCATTTGAAAGTCAGCCATGAGCCAGGGGCCCCTGAATGACCAGCCCCAAACTCATCATTTAAATGCGTGAACTTCATTGACTTATTCCAAGAGACGATTTCTTGAAATCGTTCGCTCAAAACTGTAACAACATCCGCCGCTTTTTCGCGAACAGCAGGGGGCTGATCAGTCCATAGGCCTTGGAAAATAAGCCTTTGGATCACCGAATTGTTGGCGAATACATCATCGGCCTCTATACAACAGAATAAATGAGGCTGCAAGAGTTTCAACAACACATCATAGAAAAATACCTTGATACTGTCTCGTTCGGTTGAACATAAGGCCTGCCCTAGTAATTTTGCTAGTTCCACGTGCTGATGGCAATTAGTCTTACTGGCACAACAGTAAAAAATTCCACTTAACTTAAAAACGCTTCGATTCCGTACAGCTTTTGCCATGACAGGTGTTCCCAAATAGAGATTACAGAAAAGCCGGAAAACAGTAACCTCCAGTAATATGACTGGCTCGATGTATTTGCTCAACTCATACGGGTCACCCGAAGTCTTATCCGTAAGGATATCATCGTGACCAGTAGCTTCTTGGATAGTGACTGTTCCAGCGGTAGCGCCAGCAGACACAATGGTTTCCCTGGCTAGTTTTGCGGCAAATGGCAATCGAAAACTTCGTTCCCAGTTCCAGTGTTCCCATAGAAACGTGAATGCTAAATCAAGAAGGGCAAGCTGAAGAGAAGGTATAGTGGAAGATGCGCTGTATATCACCAAAGAATCGATGATTGACTCCATTAGGTCACATACTCCCCCATGGAAATGCTGGGGATTTGTATATGGCTCGGTGAATGACGCAGCGCATGCTAACCGAAAGAGACCTAAGCATTTGTTGGGCAAAAGTGGGTCATTTAATAACGCTTCGATTTGCTCTAACTCTTGGTCCATTGCATATTTGCTGGTAATAATAGACGGAGGTAAAACAACATGTGGCATTAACAATTCAGAGAGTCTTATCTCGTTCGGTTCGAAAGGTATCACCGCAACATCTATATTAATACCCATCAATTCTTCCGACAGATACTTTATCCGTGGCCGTTCCGGCGGTGATAGATCGGGATCAGGACTGGGGGAGTGCTGGTGGCGGTCATTTACCGTAGCCGATGAATGATTTTCGTCGGTTCGATTTTGCGGTTGCTCTTCAGCTAAGACACCATGCTCGTTGTGACTTCTCCAGCGGTTCAACAAGGTTTTCGGTACCAGTTCCTTTGATGCCTTTTGTGAGCTGTTTAAATTGGATGAGTCTGATTTGGCCTCGGTTATTAATCTTGAGTCCGTGACAAGCTCAGTCTCTAAAACCTGTATTTTATCTTCAGTTGCATTCTTGATCTCCATTCCTCTTTTCACAAACCCACGGGTAATCAAGAATACCGATGCTAAGATCACGGATCCAAACACCAGAATCAAGTAGATGTAAATAGCATTTGCTATCAAAGCAGTCCCATCTAGTAGCATATTAGAGACTTTCTGGCTTACGGAATTACAGAATAGTTTCGACTGAATCGGTAATGTTAGCTCAATTTACATGCTGAGCTGTCGCGCGGATGGCCCACCTTTTTTTTATTTGCACCCAAATCTCGTATGTGGCTTTTGCCCCAGCTCCGCTGCAGCAAGCTGCGAAATCCGGCTCTGGTCAGGTTTGCGCCGCGAGCCTCGAGGGCCAGATCCGTAGGAGAACAGGCGCATCATGTGACTTTTGACCTATGTGAGCAAGGTGATTCGCAGCGGACCAGAGTCACGACTACACGTGATCAGTAGCATCATATAAGAAGTCATCAGGTTCGCATTAGGATTTATTGATTTACATCCCCAGCTACAGCAACCATGTTTTGCCGGTCAGGCTTTTATTTCACTAAAAATATGAGTGTCTTGAACATCATATCCAGAACCGCAGGCTCACGGTTAAGCCTTGCTAAGCCAAGACCTATGCCTTTGACAAAGATGTTTCTGAATCTTCGCTTCGCTAGACCATACTCTTCAACCACTGTTTCCATGCCGGTTTCTACAGCACTTGGCTCTAAAGGAGCAACCAGTAAAGCAGTAAAGAACTCTTATCCGGTTATTTCGAGCAAGGCCGCTGGATATTGGTTGATTTGTACTTCAGGTCTAATCTTTGGTATTGTTGTTGTTGGAGGCTTAACCAGGTTGACTGAATCAGGGTTATCGATCACCGAATGGAAACCCGTGACTGGCTCGATCCCTCCGCTCAACGAAAAGGAATGGCAGGAAGAGTTTGAGAAATACAAAGAGTCTCCTGAATTCAAGCAACTTAATTCACACATCACCTTGGATGAGTTTAAGTTCATTTTCAGCATGGAGTGGGGTCACCGTTTCTTGGGCCGCTGTATCGGAATGTTTTTCATATTGCCTGCGATTTATTTTTGGAAGACAGGGAGGTTCAGTACTGTTGTTTCAAAAAGAGTTGTAGGATTGACTGGTTTGTTAGGCTTACAAGGTGCCATTGGTTGGTGGATGGTGAAGTCCGGTTTAGACGAAGAACAACTCGCTGAAAGAAAATCCAAACCAACTGTTTCCCAGTATAGACTTACCACACATTTAGGCGCTGCATTTCTTATGTATTTGGGCGTCTTGTGGACTGGTTTTGAAATTCTTAACGAGAATCGCTGGGTTAAAGGTATGAAAGCCAACCCCCAGAAAGTTACACAGGCTCTCGCGACATTAAACAGCTCGGCCCTCAATAAGACAAGATCTATTAGTCTAGGCCTCCTTGCTTTGACATACCTTACAGCTATGAGTGGTGGCATGGTCGCAGGTCTTGATGCAGGTTTAATCTACAATACCTTTCCCCACATGGGTGACGACTATATTCCTTCTAGTGGGGAACTCATGTCTCCCGTATTTGCCAGAAAAGAAGATCAATCTGACTTGTGGTGGAGAAATCTTCTTGAAAACCCAACTACCGTCCAGTTGGTGCATAGAATTCTTGCCACTTCCACATTCTTTGCTGTTCTTGCAGGTCACATTTATGTGAACAGAAACAAGGCTGTCATCCCTGCTCAGGCTAAACGTACATTCCATGGTGTGATGGGCTTGGTGACTCTTCAGGTAACCTTAGGAATTTCTACTTTGATTTATTTGGTTCCAATCCCTCTTGCAGCCGCCCACCAGGCAGGCGCCTTGGCTCTTCTCACCGGCTGTTTGGCCTTTGCAGCTAATGTCAAGAGACCAAGACCACAAACAGTGAATTATATTAGTTCAATGATGAAGCAGCAACTACTCAAGAGTCGCTAATGGTGCGGGGCACTTTTGTATATAGATTTTTAGTGATTAGATGTAAATGCGTTTTGAATATTTTGGCCTATAACAAGTATAAAAACCTCTACCATATTTTCTTACTCGACATCTCATACCTGTGAACTTTGTGAAGAGAGTCAATACCGAAATCTTCTTGGGTATTCGTGGGTTTAGTTTTCTTTTTGATTAACTGAGCATTTCGTTTTTCCTCAAGCGTAGGAGGAATGTTTTCACCAAAGTCATATAAGTAAGATCTTGTAGTGGGGTTGATGGAAGATGACTCTGTGTTGGGAATACCAGGAAGAAACGAATACTCGATTTCTGACTCAGCTGGAGATGCGACTTGGCCATCGTTATAACAGTCCTCAACTGCAACTTCCAGGAGGGCCAGACTTATATCCGTATCTCTTAAAAAGGGTGGGAAGTCTAGAATTACGTCTGATTCGAGTGGAGAAGTTTTGGCATAATTCTGAGGGTCAGTGCGATCATCATCTAATGATCCCGAAGTATGATCTCCACGGGTGGAAACTTTATTCATTGGTTGCTGATTGGGGTTCGAGACAGGGGCCGGCAGACTAGCTTTCGACTTAAGGCATTGCTGATATTCATCGTGGGAATGTCTTATATATCGAGCCCATTTTAAGAGCCATAAGCTCAATAGAAGCCTCGTCACGAGCAAGACAACGAATGCCAAAATGATTAACACAGCACTTGATAGAATGCTCAGGAGCTGTGAGGAAGAGGGTAGGAAAAATAATCTCAAGTCCTTGAGAGCCATCCTCAAAAAACAGATGGTGAGTGATATGATAGGAAGACCTATTCTCTTGGTCAAGATTATGTAGTCTGAAACCTCATGCAGCGTAGAGAGCTTTGAATTCGAGGTAAACACTTCTTTGAAGTCGGAGCTGAGGACATAAAGGAAGTTTTCGTAGATCCTTGGCCTGATGAGATTGAATTTGTTGATGTAGCAATGCTTGACCCAATCAACCATGATCTCACTACCAAGTACAACAACTGAAGGGCCAAATATAGCACCGAACCATTTGTTCCACGACTTCCAACTATCTGGAATTAAACCAAGATGAGTGCTGCTTAGCTGAGACAAGTTTCTTAAAGAGATAACAAATAGCATGATGGATAGTTGGAAACGCTCGGTTAGATCAGACATGGTCACTTGGAATAAGCCTTCGCGCTCAAATTTCTTAAACACCGCACTTTTAAGCTCGCTGAATTGATTGGAAAGCAACAATGCTAGAAGTGCATTGGAATAAGAGTTCGCTGCCACATGAAGAGCAACGGATTGGTAGATGAGGGCATATGAGTGACACGCAAAGAATGCCAAAGCAACAAGTGAGCAAAAAACGAGTTTTCCAAATTTTTTGGGCGTCATGTTTGTCAACGGAAGTCCCACAAGCATAGTGAATACCTCCTGTGTGATGCTGGATAAAAGTTTATCAGTAACTTCCAAGACTCCAAACATCACATACAATTTTATATGAGCCTGTCCTCTGATATCATGGTAGAGTCGGGAGACTTCAAGCAATGGAGTGGACAAGAGTGCAACTGAAGATATTATGAGAAGCAATGTGATCAAATCGCGTTTAACGAAATGTAGTTTCCGTACTAGAATGGCAAGGTTCCTGTTTGGGGAGTATACGTATTCACTGACGGCTGCATAACACACTATCGCGATTTTGAGCGGAACTAAAGTGAACAACGTAAGAAAAGCGTTCGAGCAGACTAGAAGCCCAAAGAAAATAAACTTTTCCAAGTAATAGGGAACCTTCAACATATTTGTCAATTGCTCTTGAGCTTTATTTATGTCATCTCGATTTTCCGGCGAGCTCATCTTGGTGGATGCGGTTCCAGGTAAATTTAGTTCGAGGACCAAGAGACGATAAAGAGACAGAAGTTTCTGTTTCGGTCTCTGCCCATCAGCATGTTCTCGAGGTTCATCATCAATAAAGTCGAGAAAAACACTTGCAGTGGATGAGCGGGAGCGGGTCCGGTTGGTGTCTGTGCCAGTAGGAGGTAGGTGGTTTGATGGCTCTGTGGGTACACTGCTTAATACGGAAGATGTGCTCCCACGGCGTCGTATTTTGGCGTACTCATTTTTTTCGAAAAGCGATTGATTGGAAACAGCCATCTGTAATTTCCTGGTTGTGCTTTTAGGTAATGAAGTATTGTGAATATGTGTTGTGAATTTGGTGTCTGTTGGGCCCGACCGGTGTGAGATCACGAGACGCAACTGGCATAGAATTGGTTACCCACACTATTTCCTCAACTCCACCAATACGCGTGTGCAGGTCCACGTTAATCGAACAGTATTATCAGTTGGGCCCGATAAATTGGACCAAAAGCCCAACAAAGACGCTACCACCAAAGGATCGGCAACTTATATGGCACCATTAAATCACCATAAGACGCTACCGAAAAATGGAAACCTTGACAGTTGAAGAGTTTATTAAACATTTAGGCCCTATATCGGGTAAGGACTTGCTCTCGCCTACAGAGGCATCTCAGCTACAGCTCAAGATCGCAGAACTAGTTTTGGATTACTGTGTGGATATACCACTTCTCAAGTTTTTGAGTAGATTTTTGACTCCCCAGCTCTATGATGAACTTGTTGAAGAAAAAAATATCGAGCACCAATGTGGATACCTTCTTTGCGGCCAATTACCAAAGCGTGAGGTGCGACGGGCATCTAGCGTTGCTGGCGCCCTTGAAACGTCGACGAAATTTCAGATCTACAACAGGAAACCATCGATGATTCTCCCTAACACATACTTATCACAATATTGTTGCAAGGAGCACTATCAAGCATCGCTTTTCTACCGCAACCAACTCTCGCTGGAATCACTTATCTCAAGAAAGAGTATCATGGATGTGCCCCCATTTGCGAATGTAAGCGGAGTCTGGTATGAGAACAACATTACGTGCTTGGAAGAAGTTTTGGCCAAACACAAGGAGCTAAAACAACAAGGAAAGTCCTTGGGTGATGTGATTGCCATGATGAATGGTTTATCCGTTGCTGATGGCGATAATGAGACGGCAGAGTTAGTAAAATTGATCGAAGATTTTGAGATCATCGAGAATAAGAGTCCCGAGTTCACTGAACCAGGTATTGAATCCGAGGAGGAGAGCACAGAATCAGCCGCCAAGGGCGTGGAAGGATACGTTACGAATGACCGGTGCTACGGTGGATACGTAGTGTGAGACCAGCTATAATATGTGATCCATACAAATGCGTTTCTACTATATAGACAATAATGAGTTTACGAATTTTTCAAACAATGATGATAATTTAATGATCTATTTTCCCAATGATTATTTGCTTCCGTAGTTTCCATCATATATGTCCCAGGTCTTTGGACAAAAAAAGACTTCCACTCAACCTATGTTGAGTCTCTTCTTGAATTCGTAACCCATCTTGTAGCCCTTGAGGCCAACTTCTTCGAGATAATCACCCAAAGATTTCCCACCTAGAATTCTGTATTTTTCAGGAATCTGCTTCCCATTTACAGAAGAAGACTTCTTGTTTCGGTAAAACAAGTCCGAGTGCGAGCAAACACGGTCCCGCTTCAATAACCGTATTAGCTTCCCGAGCTTCTTGGAAGTCCTCTCATAGTTTTTGTTCATACGGGTTTGCAAAACAGCTCTTCTGCTCCAGATGGAGCTAGTTTCTGTGATTTCGTACTTACGGAAGTACAGTTCCACCTCATCGTCGACTGCTTTCGAGGCAGTCTTCAATGGGGAAAGCCACGCTTCAAAACCTAGCTGACGAACCTTTTCTAACTGCCTGGAAACTTTTTGGTCCTGCAAAGCTTTTGGTCCAAACTTGGCCTTCAATTCCTCGGTCTTGATCAAAAATTCCCATTCAGCTTCTTTTGACACAATATCCTCGTAGTAACTTCTTGGGTACATGATCTCATCTAGGGAATAGCCTTTAGAGCCTCGGACGGCGAATCCATCACCAATTTTTCGTTCAGTGATAGTTTCGGCCTGGGAAGCATCTAATCTCCAAACAAACTGTTTGCGAACCAGCCTCATCAGCCTTTTCACATCAATCGCAATTTTCTTCATTCGGACCTCATCTTTGACAGGTGAGCGAATAAAGTGAACCGGCATGACTCCAGCATTTGTGCTCTTTATTTGAACTTTAACGGGCCCCTTCTTATTGACGATATCCTGGTAGGGCGTCAAATAGTGTTTCTTGTTTAGTAGATATTCGATTTCCGGTTTGATAATAGACTCGACATAATCCATGTCATAGGCTGATTCCAAAACAGAATCTCTCGTAGATCCTGGTAAAAGATTGACTACTTTTGGAAGCTGAAGTGCTTGTTGGCGCATACTGTCAGAAACATAAGGTAGTTTATAAGGGTTGGGGATTTTATCCGTTAGCTGCAACCGTTTTAAGTAGTTTCTCATGACCCACGAGGCATTATCCCTGCTTTCTGCTAGGCAAGTTTTGAACCCCTTATCAGTGGAACAATCTGTTTCGCTGAGTTCCCTCTTCTGTTTCGACAACAGGCGTTTCGCTTCAAGAGGATGCATTTCTTTTAAGTGGCCCTCATCTATCGCTTTTTTGTGTGCCTTATAATCAAGTACCCACTTACTTTTTCGTAGTTGTGAATTTCTTTCTTCAAGAACCAATGCAACAAGTTCCTTCCATGAGTTTGGATTTCCTGGATGTTGGTAAATTGTACCTAACCTTTCCACAAGGTTGTGTCCTTGCCAGAGCCTGTTGTGCCAAGCATGGTCCTTGACATTTCTCGGTACCGAGGAAAATTTCTGGAATACTGTGTGTCTGATTTCCGAAAGCAAATAATCTCGGTACTGAGTTTTGTCTATTGCGGCTTTTTTCACTTCGATATCGAAACCCGTGGGACAACGATGTTCCTTTTGAAGGACGGGTGCTTGGTGACGGATCCTTCTCAAGCCTCGCATAATCTCCCTGAACATGGATCGTAGGGCCACATTATTATCAACTGAATGACTTAGACTCATGGCCAAAAAGGGTCTTATTGGGGTCTTTATTTCCTATGTGCTGCCGAATGGAACTGGATCAAGTCTTACTGTTATACTGACTACTTGTAGAAACGCACAAGCGAAATGTGCGTCTCATCTCCCCGCGACATTGGGAGGCACGTAATGAGCCGGTTGGCACGAGAGAATAAACATTTAAAAAATTTAGGAAAAGTCGTCAAAATTTAATTCAGTAAAGAGAAATCATAACCAAAGATAAAAAAAAAAGTCTATATATTGTATTGTTTGTCTATTCAGAACCACTTGACTCTCGCATAGGAGGCCGTTATAGAGACCATTCTGTAAATAACCAAGCACGCAACCAATGCACCGATCAGTACCCTAACATCAGCCTCCAACCCATATTCTTCGAGAACTGCCTTACCAGAAGTCAAAGAACATGCGATATTTCTTCCACACTTGAACTTCTCATCCCTGAACCCTAAGTTTGTACAAATTTGCACAAGATACTTCGTTGGGTTAAGATAATTCCACACACGGAAAAATTTAGGCATTTGTAACGACATAGTACCAGCCATGAAAACACCAATGGTGAACATATTCATGACAAGATTCGTCACCAAACCCATGTGGGTGAAAATGCTGTTGAAGAATATACCTGCAGCATCTCCACAATTGATTGCAAAAACTGTGCAAAGAAAGAGCGAAAAGAACATTTCTGTAGTCCTTGGTAGTCCGATGATAAAAACCACCACCGTCGAGAAGAAAGCACTTGGGATTATCTCGAAGAAAATTTCCACCAAAAAGTATGCACTGTGAAATATGGCAACTCCATAAGTTTTATCCTTATATTCTTGGTGAAACAAGTCTCTCTGGGAGGGATAAATTGAGAGATTGTTCACCAATCCACAAAAGTACACATTTGCAATACTCTGTGTGAGCCCAAGCCTATTGCTAATGCCTGATTGGGTATGCCTGAGCGGAGCGAAAAACAATGAATAGATCAATCCTAGTATGACCACTGTCCAAAGGCGAGCCATCATAATATCCACGTCACGATAGGACACAACGAATTGTCTGACACACACTGTCTTGAACAAGACGTACCAAGGGATTTCTGACCTTTTAGTTTTGCCAAAATCTATATCAGAGGCAGCAACAATTGTATGGTCTTCTGAAGCTCCGATTGTTCTCTGGTCTTCGGTCGATATATTTTTCTCCCACAGTTGTATCAAATATGCAATTCTAGCCTGCAATTGCTCAGAAGATTCACCCAAACCAGTAGAGAGTAAATCAAGAACGTGATCAGCAATGTTGTTGTATTCAGAACATTCATGCCCAATAGATGTGAGATAGTTGGGAAGATTGAGCGTTGAACCATCGTAAACAACATGTCCACCACGAGCAAGAAGTGTCAATGTGTCGAATTGCGCAAACATCTCCTTACTTGGCTGGTGTAAAGTCGTGACGATTGTAGTCCCTGACTGAGCCAAATCTTTCAAAAGCATCAAAATAGATGCCGATGTCGCGGAGTCAAGACCAGACGTTGGTTCATCCAAGAAGAGAATTTGAGGTCTTCCGAGAAGTTGAATGGCAATCGAAACTCTTCTCTTCTCACCTCCAGAAATACCCTTTATTATGTCTGAGCCAATCGGCGTATCGGCACAGTCAATAAGTCCAGTCAGCCTCATTAGCTGATTGAGATGCGCCGGTATACATTTATGAAATGAAGCGGGCAACCTTAAACAGGCTTGATAGTACAAGGTCTCTCTAACAGTGAGTTGAGGAATCAAAAGATTATCAACCTGTGTAACGTATGCCGATAATTTTGCTAGCTTTGAAGGGCTCACTTCTTGGTGATTGTTCAAGAAAAGCAGACCATTGCTTGAGAACGAAGAGTTGCCAAGTCTAGAAGACAAAAAATTCAAGAAGGTTGTCTTTCCACCACCAGATGGACCCATGATGACATTCACGGAGTTGGATTGGAAACTAGCTGTGACATTGTCGAGAAGAATTCTGGACTTCTTTGGGGCGAACAACTTCTGAGAACTTTTCACCTTCACACTCAAGGTGATATTTTTGGCTTGAATGGAAGGCCCTTCTAGATACTCAGCTTCCTTTTCGTTCAGTAAAGTCAGCGTCAATAACAAATATTGCAGATCCACTTCTTCAGCCTCAGAATCACCGCCAATACGGTTCTTCTTTTTAGAGGCCATCTCAATATCATAACTTCTGAAGTAAAAAGCAAGAATTGCCATTACATTGAAGGCTACCATCCAGGCGAGCAAGTATCCTATAGCAGGAATAGCCCAATTTTGAGGAAAACCTAACACTTTTAGCTGGTAGTTTCCAGAATATTCGTGGCATTCCTTGCTACCAGAGGGAAACGGACATTTTCCTTTCCAACCAGTATATTGGTTAGAGGTTAAACCTCCAAAGGCATACCAAAAGAAGGCGAGGTATTTGATCCAGCGTACATAAACAGGCATTGTCCTAGAATTCACAAAATACCCACAGCCTGAGTTTTGAATCTGGTAACAGATATTTAAGATCATGAGAGATACCGCGAAAGATGAAGCCAAAGCAAAGCATAGCAAGGCCAAGGACATACCGCAAATGACCACAACTAGTGTTATCGTGAAGTATATTCCGAAGTAGATTCCATTTCCCGTGTCGGAATAAGTTTCACCAAGTCGAAGACCCCACATGAAGTAAGTTATAACTGAGAAGATCAAAGCCAAGGGAACGTCCTCAATAAAGAGCTTACTTAATCTCCTTGAGATTACAAAGCCTTTAATAGAGACACAGCGCTCCTTATATTCTCTGACGAAGTGGATACCATCTGCAGCCCAGAGTCTGGAAGCTTCCATCATCAATGGAGTAAACCCCACCATTTCTAAAAGCGAATAGAGCGATGAAGTTATCGATCGAATTCCAGAGAGGTTGGGATCAGGCTTAAAAAATAACCAGCCCATCAACACAGCTAGAACTGCCCCACCTCCATGAAAACTAAGGAGAGATACCCGATCTCTAATAGAAATCAATGCCGTTCTTCTGATAAGCACATATAATTCTTTGTGTAAAGGTAACGGCTCAGCCGGCCTAAATGTTTTCAAGTTATCTTGAAAATGTTTCTTCTGTTCGACAGGCGTTAAGTCGCAATTAGATGGATTTTCTGCCCTCCAATTTTGCACTAGAAGATCTGTAATTCTAGAGGACTCCACCTCCTTTTCAATAGAGGAAGTGTCCTTCACCAGGATAGCCATTATTTTATTGAAAATGGCGAAAGAATCGTCAGATGAAGAGACTTTCTGAACAGCGCCGATTCCTTCCAATCCTGTGAAATAATCAACCGACTCAGAGAGAGAACCAAAGTAGACAAGTCTTCCACCTCGAGTTAAAACGCATAGTTTGTCAAAGAGCGAGATAACTTCTGCTCTGGGTTGGTGGATCAGAAGAATAATCGTGATACCGATTTCAGGAGATGCCAATTTCTTCAATACTGACACAAGAGTCAACGCAGAGGATGTATCAAGCCCTGTGGTGGGCTCATCCAAGAACAATACTTGGGGTTTACTCAACAACTGAATAGCTAACGACACTCTTCGCTGCTCACCACCGGAAAGATTGATCTGTCCTGTGAAAGATTTGACCATCTCGTGCCTTCTGTGGTCCAACTCCAAAAGTTGTAACAAAGCTTCGATGAGCTCTGCTCTAGCATCTTTTGTGACGCTTCCTAGCCGAAGTTCGGCTTGGTACTTTAAGGTCTCTTCAAGGGTGAGCCCCGGCATAAAAAAGTCTTCTTGTACCATATATGCGGTGGAGATCCTCCTTTTCTCATCATATTCAGAACATGAGTAATCTATAGTCCCTGAGAAATTTAATGCTGCAGAGTTCACATTTGTTCTCTGGGCCAAAACATTAAGAAGGGTTGTTTTTCCAGCACCTGAACCTCCCATGATAGCCATCATATTGCCCTGGGGTAGGTCGAAGGATAGCGAATCTAGAATGGCGATGGAGCCACTCTCTGTGTCTTTTGAGTCCACGGATACCGTCAAGTCATTGACCAGTATAGAGACCCGTTCTGAGGGTGAAACGTGGAGAGCATCCGAGCCCGAGAAAGTCATAATTTTGTTTGAAGACAAAAATATTTGCCTATGGGGATCTGATAATTATTTATCCCCATGCACAGGTCGAGGAATGGCAGGAGAAAAAATGACCGCCAGCGGCGAGACGCGTAAAGTTAAGAAGGTTATGTGCACTATACCGATTATGAACCCGGTCGAGTGCTTAGCAGATCGACTGACAGCTACACAGCCTTCTTACCAAAGTAAAAAGTTTAGCTAAGTCATAATTTTGTATCGCTTTCAAGGATTGAAAACCCCAATGAGCTACGACTAGTCATGGTTTATCGAAAGAAGAAAACAATGTCTTAGTAAGATAAGCAAATTTAACCTTTGACATCTGAAACAAATTGTCGGAAGGAAAATTTATAAATAGACCACGTGTTATAGCCTCTTACTGCGAACATTATATATGCAGTCACATACGACATATATTTTGTATACGAAGGTCAAACTGTGGAAGAGGATATCGCCAAACGCACCAAATATGCATAGAGATATCTCATACAGATGCGTCCGCCGGAAGATGCGGGAATGTATGAGTTTTACTAATTTGGTGAGATTAGTCGGTTACCCGGTCAAAATTGACTCGCCCGAAATAATAGGTGTAAAGATTTTTGTTCAAGGAGTCAGCTAAGGCACCGATATTTTTGGGTTTTCTGAACTAGGTTCAAGGCAAAACTTGCTTCCTAGAAATCGAGGTAGACCTTGGCCGGAAATTTGACACATATGAAGAAAGAAGCAATTTGTGGATGTAGATAAAGGATGAGCCTTTTTTTTTGGTTGTTTTTTTTTTGGTTTCTTTTTTGGTTTCTTTTTTTTTTTTTGAGCAGTAAAGTCGCAACGTGACCCGGGCATCTTTGCCCACAGCGACGACTCATTTTAGTTTTCTGCGATGAGAATATTACTTGCATATTCTGCGATATTTGCTAATAATTAATTTTTAAAATATGTCCTTTCAAAGAAATACGATTTATCTCCGGCCATAATTAAAAAATTCGTACTTGTAAGACTGTGGCGCTAGGAGAACGCTCAGTGGTCGACGAATGCTGCAATGCGACAATCGGGACCACTCTATGTAATAAATGTAGACCTGTATATTTGTTTGAAGCGGGGAAAAGATCGGGTGGCGGCAGCTCTCTATGTACGTCCGGATTTATCTCAGAGACTGCAGCAATATTCTTCAAATTCAGGGGGATGCAATAAAACGGAATAATTCAAATCATATATGAGCTCGTGGATATTTTTGGAAATATTCTGGTTCTGCTTCAATTTCTTAATGAAGTTTACATCTAAGGGTCTTGTTTTCAGAAATTCATTCAAGTGAACGTGCCACATACCGGTTGACGATCATACTCTGATTGGTTCTACAAAATAAACAGGAAGTAAAAATTAAAGGATTATAATATTATGTTTGCTCTATCTAAAATTAAAACCAGCGCACCCTCATGTACGCCGTTGCGACAGAAATTATTCTGTAGATAACCAAGCAAGCAACTAACGCACCAAACAGTACCCGAAGATCTGCTTCTAGCCCGTATTGTTCAAGAACTGCTTTGCCGGATGTCAAGGAGCAAATTCCGCCAGGACAGTTAAAAGTCTGATCCTTGAATCCCAAATTTGTGCATATCTGTACTAGGTATTTTGTTGGGTTGATATAATTCCAAGCTTTGAAAAACTCCGGCATTTGCAAGGACATGGTGCCCGCCATGAAAATACCAACGATGAAAATATTCGTGAGAAGATTTGTCACCAACCCCATGTGTTTGAAGATGCTGTTGAAGAATATGCCTGCAGCCTCTCCGCAATTAATGGAAAGAACGGAGCAGAAAAAGATGGCAAAATACATATCCAGGGTTCTTGGTAATCCAATGACAAAAACCACCATGGCTGAGAAAAATGCACTTGGGATGATCTCAAAGGGGAGCTCCACTAAGAAATATGCACTGTGGAAGATAATAACTCCATATGTATTATCTTTGTACTCCTGGTGAAACAAGTCTCTCTGGGATGGATACACCGAGAGATTATTCACCAAACCACAAAAGTATAAGTTAGCAATGCTCTGGGTGAGACCAAGCCTATTGCTAATACCTTCCTGGGTATTCTTAAGCGGAGCAAAGAACAAAGCATAGATCAATCCTAGTGCAATTACCGTCCAAAGACGAGCCATTAAAATGTCCACGGCACGGAATGAAACAACAAATTGCCTGAGACACACCGTCTTGAACAAAACAAACCAAGGTATCTCAGGCCTCTTTATGCTTTGGAAGTCAATATCAGTACCAACAACACTTTTTTGTTCTTCAGAACTTGATTTTTCCTCCCACTTCTGGAGTAAGTAGTCAATTCTGGCCTGCAATTGTTCAGCAGTTTCGCCCAATCCCAAGGAGAGCAAGTCAAGAATATGATCAGCAATGTTGTTGTGTTCAGAACATTCATGCCCGATAGATGTAAGATAGTTGGGAAGATTGAATGTTGTACCGTCGTAAACAACATGTCCACCACGAGCAAGAAGTGTCAATGTGTCGAATTGCGCAAACATCTCTTTACTTGGCTGGTGTAAAGTTGTAATGATGGTGGTCCCCGACTGAGCTAACTGTTTCAAAAGCAGCAAGATGGAGGCCGATGTCGCAGAGTCAAGTCCTGAAGTTGGTTCATCCAAAAAGAGGATCTGAGGTCTACCAAGAAGTTGAATGGCAATCGAAACTCTTCTTTTTTCTCCTCCGGATATTCCTTTCAAAGATTCAGACCCAATTGGAGTATCGGCACAGTCAATTAACCCAGTTTGTCTCATAAGATGATTGAGATATGAAGGAATGCTCCCATGACTTGAGGCGGGCAACCTTAAGCAGGCTTGATAGTACAAGGTCTCTCTAACAGTGAGCTGAGGAATCAAAAGATTATCAACCTGTGTGACATATGCCGATAATTTGGCCAATT
>JAJMIV010000012.1:0-69911 GCA_030563445.1 Metschnikowia gruessii
TTTTCGCCTTTCGTGTCATTTCTTTGATGGTTGTGTTTTCTTTCTTGTTTCTACTGCTTCTGGCTATCATCTTCCTACGTAGTCAGAGATCACTTTTTTTCCTTTGATCTTTACAATTATCATTGACTTATCCGCCTGTTCATTTTCACTGGTTTTCAGTGGCATTATTAATTACTAAAGTTCTTTATTAATTAATAGCGTGCGGCCAACACTGATACTGACCACGGGGCTAACCTCAGTTTTTGTACTATATTTCTCTTGTTAATGAAACCATAAATTATGGAAAAAACATGACATGTTATGTTCATTTTGGATGAATATTCTCACTGTACCAAATGAATGGGTATTGAATTAAGTTTCTTAAGCTATTTAAGAGCATTTGGGCCACGTCAAGAAAACATTAATTCTCGAATTATACAGTTACAGTAGCATCATCGAAACTGCATGAATTATCTATACGCGATTTTATACTTGTATTGCATTTATGTCTTTATCGTTATTTCGTTCATCACTTCGATGTAAGTACGTCAACAATAAATTTGAAAAGCTAAAACTACTACATCCTATACTCTTGTGTAAAAAGTGTATTTCCAGCCACTATGAATTGGAAAGATGGGCGTAGTGTCTGGAAATTCATATTAAAAAGACAAGACATTTAATTTACACTTTCAATGACTCTTCCTACAATGTTGAAAACAGTCACAAAACCAAAACATTTTCTATTAAAGCGGACCCCACAGATTTAAGGTCACATAAATATAGCTTAACTTAGGCTAAACTAGTGGTGTTTAACACATCCTGTTCTAGTATCTCACAATTTGGTTTAACTATTCTCAGTGTAGTCAACAAAAGGCATTATAATAAAATACGCGAATCCGATACTTTTATCGTTCTATGCCAACATAGTAGTATGTATCGAAGATGATGTTTCTGTCAAAAAAAAAAAAAGTAAGATAATGTTACTGTATGTGAACTTCGTCCGGCTCCATTTCATTCACTTTTTTCTATTACTTACTTCTTCCATGAATTTACGAAAACTACCAAATTCACGGCACCTGCGCGTGGACTGGCAAACATCCGTACATCCGGTCTTCAGCATAGACATCCACGAAAAAACCATACGCACTACTTATACTGATTGATTCTCTCTTGCAACCCCCAAAAAACACCACAAAAAAACCCCCAACATGTCTGACTCCAAACAAACCGAGGCAGCCGACATTCTCGCGTCGTTGACATTGAAAGACGAGCAAAATTCTGCCGCGGAAAAGGCCTCCGAAACAAAGCCCGCGCCTACATCCGAAGCAGAAACAGCCACCCCAGAGAAAGACGAAAAGGACACTGAAAAAAGTGAAAAAGACACTTCCGAAGACGTCACGCCCCCAACAGCCGCCGACCCAGCATCCAATGGTTCTGTGGACGAAGAGGCCCCTGAGCCCGCGGCGCCTGCGGAGCCCGAGACAAACTTGATCAAGTCCACATACGAGGTCAAAGTCAAGTTGGCAGATTTACAGGCCGACCCCAACTCTCCACTTTTTTCTGCCAAATCCTTCGAGGAGTTGGGCTTGAAGGATACCTTGCTCAAGGGTTTGTACGCCATGAAGTTCAACAAACCGTCCAAGATTCAGGAGAAGGCGTTGCCGCTCTTGTTGAAGAACCCTGCTCAGAACATGATTGGCCAGTCTCAGTCCGGTACCGGAAAGACAGCCGCCTTCTCCTTGACAATGCTTTCGCGTGTGGACGAAACACAAAAGGTGCCGCAGGCGCTCTGCTTGGCGCCTACGCGTGAGCTTGCAAGACAAACATTCGAGGTCATCGAGACCATGAGTAGATTCACTGGTATCTCCACGAGGTTGGTTGTTCCAGGCATGATCCCTAAAAAACAGGCTGTTGTAGAAAACGTGTTGGTGGGTACGCCGGGCGTGGTGTTGGACCTCATGAAACACAGACAGATCAAGACCACGGACTTGAAGGTGTTTGTGTTGGACGAGGCCGACTCCATGTTGGAGGCACAAGGTCTTGGCGACCAGTGTTTGCGTGTCAAGCGTCAATTACCATCCTCAACCCAGTTGGTGTTGTTCTCGGCCACGTTCCCCACCGAGGTGCGTGCTTATGCCGAGAAGTTTGTGCCAAACGCAAACTCTTTGGAGTTGAAACAGGAGGAGTTGAATGTGGACGGAATTAAGCAGCTCTACATGGACTGTGACAACGTCAACCACAAATTCGAGATGTTGTGTGGCTTGTACGGATTGTTGACCATTGGTTCGTCCATTATCTTTGTAGAGACCAAGGCCACTGCCGATAGATTGACCAAAATGATGACCCAGGAGGGCCACAAGGTGTCTGTTCTTCATGGTGGGCAAGACAACCAGGACAGAGACCGTCACATCGACGACTTCAGAGAGGGCCGTTCCAAGGTGTTGATCACCACCAACGTGTTGGCGCGTGGTATTGATATCGCCTCGGTGTCCATGGTGGTCAACTACGACTTGCCTCTTGATGCCAACCGTAAGCCTGATCCTTCCACCTACTTGCACAGAATCGGAAGAACGGGAAGATTCGGCCGTGTGGGTGTGTCGGTGTCCTTTGTTCACGACAAGAAATCCTTTGCTGACTTGCAGGCCATCATGGACTACTTTGGCAATGTGGAGATGACCAGATTGCCCACGGACGACTGGGACGAGGTCGAGAAGATCGTGAAGAAGGTCATCAAGAACTAGAGACGTGAGGGGAACGAATCCAGTATGAAAACTTTATAATGAATGCATAGATCGCTAAAGTGGTTTTGTTTGGTTTGTGTTGTAGACCGGTTTATGGGGTCTTCAAGGGGTAAGAGTGTATTCCATGGTTGACCATTCGGTAGAATCCTGATGGTCAAAAACTTCTCGCATACCTGAAATGACGAGCTGTGATTCAATTTTCTAAGTTTGTGCGGGCCAGTTAATGAACTCTCTTGTTAAACTTACACTGAATAATACTCTAGGTAGTGTACCGAAAAGTGTAGTAATCCGTATAATATATCGAAAAGTTTTTATCCACAGTATTGGTGATGAATTCATTAGTGTTGTTAGAGCGTACTCAGACTACTATAGAAATAGCTTCAATGAAAATTGTCAGAGCCTGTGGCCTATTTGAAGAAGTCGTGAATTTAATAATACAATGTTTTAATGTTATGGCTGGATTAGTTGACCGTCCAAATTGGCATCTTTCTGAATGGCATCAGAGTTAGCTACGGGCCTTTTAGACACCAAATCTCAGAGACATTCAAAGTAAAGTTACCTTTTTGTGGTGAATATAAGTGCTGTAAGGACATCTTTTTTATAATAGCCAAGAAATCTTTCGCCATTTGAAGAACCGACTTATGAGACCATTTTACTGCCCGAGGTGAATTATAATCTATGGAAACAGAAAACACGAATTCCATTAAATAATCAATAAAGTAAAGATCAATTTTATACGTAAACTGTGAAGTGATCCCGAATAAAAGAAACGTACTCGATTCTTGTATTACTGGTGCAACTGTTCCGGAGAGATGAAGACTTACCCCATTGGCATTGGGGTTTCTTTGGGCCTAAAAACTTACTAGTCGTTTATTATCACTGAGGTGAATATCTCAAAATCTTATAGTCTAGTAAACTAGTAATCGTTCGCAAATACTGAAGTAGTTCGCACTAACGACGAATGGTACAGATCACTGTGGACATTGACTGTAGTGAAGTTTGAACTAGTCACCGTTCGTAATTCACCATTGTGTTGCAAAAACAAAATGAAGTTTCTTCAGATACTTCAATTTTGCCACGGTTATTCTCTTTAAAAAAGAAAAAAAAGAAAATTCTTTTGATTTACAGTCAATTATTGTACACTGTTTTTCCTCTTTTCTGGTCGACTGACATGTCTGTAGCGAGTTACGTAATAATTCGCACAATAAAGTTACACGAATTATTTCACTGTTCACAAAAGAGCTATGGGAGTTTGGGAAATTTACTTCAGTGTTAATAAACGGTTGGTATATTTGTGAACTGAAGAATACCACATGGTACAATCATGATATAATGTATGTAATTCTTCTCTCCCAGAATATTGTCCCATAAGTCGGAAAGTTCTCTTTCGAAGTTAGTTTCCAAATGGCAACCTATTGTAAGAACATCCCTTTCTTATTTACCTCTTCTGAGAGGATTTTTTTCAAAGAAGGAGATGTGTTCAAAAAAATGGAATCGTTTACATCACCTACGATCAAAATGTTGGTAATTCTCAAAGCGCAACACCTAATGTTGATGAGAAGAGCACGGTCTACGATGTCCCTGAGAGCAGAAGTCTGCCACAAGCGATGATGATAAATTTTCATGGGAGGCACCACTGGTGACAACTACGAAGAAGAAAAATACTTTTCTATCAGAAATGCACTTATTTGGACTACTTTTACACTTAAATGAATACTGAACTATGCTATCAGAAGGATCAAAGGGGACTTACATTCACTCCACGAATGTCAATTTTGAGTCTCTCAAACGTGGTATCTCTTGAGAATCATTCTTACAAAGGTACAACTAACTTTAATGTAATCCATAAAGCCAATTGAGACAGTCCGCGAATTCAAATTCTTAGAAGTCCCAGGCCTGTTTCCTTGAAGCTTTTGCTATATTAATCTTAGTATACTCTAGCACTGAGGAATTCACCAATATGGAAATTTGATTTATACAAAGTAATCTGTAGATATGCTATACTGACAGCCCTTGATGAGACAAGCTTTCGAAGAAAAGATCATCTACTCATAAAGACTACATATCTGTGTGGCCCTTGAATATGACATGGTTCTATACTATTATTTACAGGCAAACTTGGAAGCGACAGAAACACTCACAAAACTTACTGGTCAAAAACAACCGAGGGCTTGAATCTGCCAGGCGCTCTCTCGGCAACAACCTCCCAGTTGATACATCTCCACACATTCTCCAAGTATTGCAGCTTGCCGAAAACACCGTAGTCGGCCAAGTACGCCTTCATCGAAGCGTCCACAGCAAGCAACGGCACCAACTTTTTGTCCAGGTATAACAAGGCCTCCTCGGCCTCTTCCACAGTTCCCAAAACGGTATCGTCATGGTTAGTTTCCGTTGTTTCGTCTACAGTTTCGGGTTGCTCGCTAGCAGACGTCTCGATTTCGCCACGTTCCTGTTGTCTTCTGGAAGCAGCCTCCTCGCGAGCAACTTTCTGTTGCTTCAATTTAGAGAGCTGGCCCAGACGCACCGAGTCATCTACAATGCCTGCGTTGTACGTGTTCATGACCGCCAACTTGGTGAAAGATAAGTCTGCCTGGACACCCGAACGCAAAGAACTCTCGGAGTAAGAGGCCTCGGCCACCAACCACGTGATTCCGTCACCCTTGATGGCCTTGGCGGAGTTCAATAGAAGAGTTCTGAACTCAGCAACCGACCCAAAAGAGTCCTCGATCCACTCGCGAAGGGTCTCGTTCGTAGGCTCGTTTTCAAACCTGGTTGCGATGGAGGGCGTCTCCAAAAGCGCCTCCACGCCTGGCTTGGCCTTTGGCACTGCGTCTTGGGCCAGGTCGTTTGGCCTGAGCGATTCTAGGCAGAACTGTAAGTTGTGGAGTTTCGAGGCACTTGTGGTGATGTTTCTCAACTCAGGAGTGTTGAAAGTGGACGCAATGAGCTCGTTCAAGTCCGCAGAAGTGTTGGTGACACCAAGCTCTTGAATCTCGTGGTTCAAGCGGGTCGTGAGCTTTTCTCCCTGGTTAAACCATAAGTCGTTGAATGCCTTATGTGAGTATAAACCTGGGAACCCTGCTTCGGAGGCTCTCAAGGCATTAAACCCCAGAGTTTCCGGGAGTCTATAAGTGATGGACCTGGTAAAGACCTTTTTTTGGCCAAGCAACAGTCTAGGGATTCTGGCCATGGTTTTTTTCGGGGTTTTGGGGAGTTTTGTGTCGATTTATACACGTGAAAATATCGGGCACAGGCCTTGAAAATTTGGTACTCTGATTGAGGTGTTGTGTGCAGGACAGTGGTATAGACTAACGTTTTTCTTCAATGTGTATTCATCTGGTGGGGATACCATTTAGGAGAGGATTTTTGGGGTATGTACTAGTATAGAGCTGTTTGGTTTTTATTTTTTGGTTGTTATTGTTTTTCTTTTTCTTTACGTTTTGGGTGGTATTGACGTTGGGTGGGTGTGACGTTGTATTTCTGCACCATGTTCTTGGTGCCATTACCTTCATACCTTCACGATGCGCATTTAGTGTGAATGCTTTTTGGTGGTAATAACCCCACTTTCAACGAAGAGGAATGTGGAATAAAAACATCCATCTTTTTGCTGTTGCCTTTTTGTGTTGCCTTTTTGGTTTTGCCTTTTTGGTGTTACGTTTTTGATGTTACGTTTTTTCTGCTTCGTAAAGTGGAAGCCTAAAATTGAAATTTGCAAAAAGCTGTTTGTTCAGTGCTGCGGTAAGGGACGACCACGCTGATGCTCGTTTCTGCCAATACAACAGGGTGCACTTTTAGAAGAAACATGACGGTGGTTTGTTTAAGAGGTTAATACTTGGAATTTTTTTTTTACTTCCTTTTTTGAACTATCTGTTTTCACATTCTTTTGAGCTTTCGAAAATAGTGACTTCTTCTACTGTTCTTGATTTGCTAAAGAGCCATTCTGGATCTCAAACATTTTTGAGGCATAGTAGCCAGTGGCCACCACTATTGACCTTTTTCGCTTTATTACTCATAAAGAATGCACCACTGCAAATTATCTACTATAATTAAACTTCATTTACTTCTTTAAGAGAGTTGAATCTTTGGGTAAATTTATACATCTTCAAGTATCGTTTCTGTATTTTCTTCGTGTAGTTTATGTTTCTTAGATTTACACCCCACTAAAGAAATTCATGAAAAAATGAAATAATCATTCCCATAACTTGTCTCTGCTTTTTTTTTTTTTTAACCTGTTCTATCTCAACAATAAGGAAATTCCATAAAACACAACAGCAACACAAAGTCAACGCTTATTGATTAGTATTCGCTATTTCTTCACAAGAATCTTATCCACAAAGTCTATTTAGTAGTCACGTTTTAGGTGCAAATAACATCACTGATAAACATATACACATGGCAGGGAAACTAGCAAAACAGGGCCCGGGCCATATTCTGGCTTTCTAATAAGGTCTATCTATTTTTTTTTGTGAAAGAAGTAGAGTCCATAGAGATGTCTACTTTAGGCTCAACCTAGTTTTTCCGAATTTCTTATGCTTCACCAATGACCAACAATAAATCTCGTTGAGAATCTTTGATGTAATAATTTTCATGATTTACACACATTATATGGGCGAGCCAATTCCAGGGCACAAAAAGGGTTTCCTTTCTTCAAATAATGATACCTTTCAATCAACTGGATACTATTAACAGATCCCCTATCATGGGAAATATATCGCCATATTTCCAGCATAACTTTGAAGGGTATCTTAGTGCTAAACTGAATTGATCATGTCGACTATGCAGTTTTTCCCCACAAAACTTTACAAAGTTATATGGTGATGGTATAATTTTGGATATATCTACTTAATTGAAGCTGGGGTTTACACTATAAAAAATCTTATTCGTGGAGCCTTAGACTGGCCAAAAATAGCGTAATATGATGTGTTAACTATCGAAATGGTTTAACTTTGGCAGATCATTTGTTCAGTCAAGAGGTTTAACCCAGCAGATACACCTAAAAAACACGTTTTCTTGATATACATTTATTGCCTCAATTAGCGGGTGGTGACCAGAAAGCATGGCACATCTTCAGAATCTAAACCTCATATTACATACATTAGATATAGCACATTTCTCATCAAAACAAGCAACCTGGCTTGGAGAACAAAGAACAATAATAAACCTTAAAGGTCGGCAACTTAAAAACAAAAACCTTCCCAAAGATACTTCAGATTCGATATGTGTAAGTGATTTTCGAAAACATTATCATTGGGAAGCGACGGACGAAAATCGTCATGCTCTTTTGAGGGGCTTAGGTATTTTCCCAAATTGAGATTGGCGCCGGAAATCAACCCTAGAGGCTGATCAAGTCTTAGATCTAAGCATCAGGGCTGAGTAACCAAACAAATTGCTTCATGAAGCGACAGTTCAATATGACATTTTCCGTGGTCATCTTTTGAAAACAGCTTGCACTGGGGCGACCCTCTTCATACTTGGGTTGATTCCTGAGTCCCTGGAATCTTGTCCCACACTGGAATGTCTCCAGGGATGAACCCCTGATTGCCGATCGCCGGCCCACAATTTACATCATCTTGGTAGCAAATTAACTCTATCAATAGATAATACAACATCAAAAACAGACGGGCTGCAAAACCTCTCTATTTTCTTCCGACTTTCAAACTTTTGACTCTCAGCAACAAAGATGTGCTTCCCTCCTCTTCGCCAAACGAAGAACGATGATATTCACCAGAATTATCATTGGAAGTTCGGTTTGACGTCGAGTCACTGCCACTGTTTCTTCTTAGCCTCTGAACCAACGACTTTTTTCTCCCAAGACCTCTATTTAAACTTGGAGGAGCTAAGTAGTCATCGGACTTTGGTGCTGGTGCTCCATTCAAAAATGTCGTGGAGCCCAACCCCGCAGTAGCGTACCCGTGGATTGGAGCTGCTTTCTCGTGAGCGTCGAACGCAACGACAGATGGATTTAAGCGTGGCAAATCAACTTGGGGCTTTGCTTGTGGTGCAGAGTTCGAGTGTTCCCTGGCAGTTCTACCCACAATCATGTTATGGTCTTCAAAATTTCCGTAGCCATATTCAATGTTGTCTTTAGGAACAGCACTGGCTTTCATGGAATTGTTTGGCCCATCCGCAGGGAATGCCATGACAGGGGCGGCCTTCACGTTTTTGTTTCTGTGGGGAGCACATGCATCGAATGGTCCATCGTGGTGGAAACGGCCACCAAAAAATGCACTCACGTCCAATTTGTCAATAACATCCAAGTTTTTGGGTTGATGAGGAGCAATGGCCTTCTTTTTGTCTTTGGAAGACTTGTGGCGGGACTTTCTTTCTTTGTGCTTGTCGGAGTCACTCTGGGACCTGTGGGGCCTGGTGGAACGTGACGACAGCTTTTGTTGTTCTTTTTCTTTGGGGTATGTTTTAGTCTTCCCGGATGGGCCAGCCACCTCCTCGTAGGAGGGTGGCGGAGGAGCTTTTTTAGATGGGGAAGTCAATTCTTGGGATGGAGACTTAATTCTTGCTACTTGCGTAGGTGGAGGAGGCGGTGGGTCTCTGTGGTGTTTATATTCTCCATTCATTGCAGAAGCAAATGGATTATTGGAGGACATTTTTCTAAAAGGATATTAGTATAAGTAGGCACGAAGCGAAGTCGTAATTTCTTTAGCAATTGTGGTATGGGGTGGTAAGGAAGGTGGAGTGAGCAGAAAAATCGATGTTTGTTATGGGGCAGCCAGCAACAGAGTTCAGGCAAAGTGCGTCTTGAAACACCGCATATCGCATTTAGCTTAAGGATATGCTGCCGGCCAAACTCTCCTGCACTTGTTAATTGCTCTCTGCGCGGTTACGAGACTTTCTCCTTTGGTCGTGGTGAAGATAAGCCTCTTCCATAAAAGGCTGTGCCATACAACAATCGTGATCTAAGTCTGTCTTAGGTCACTCACAATCAAAAATAAGCTATAGCATGAACAATTGGTCGGTAATGTGCACTCAACCCAAGCATTGAATCACACTTTTGGATTCTCTTTTTCTTCCTTGTCCTCCCCCTTTTTTCGTACCTGCCGTCACTGAGCGCGTAGCCACTGCTAAACTTTCCCGAGCGGCTCTGTGCTTGACGATCTCGAATGCATTTGAATATTTTATAGCAGGCGGCCTCTTAGTCATTTTCTTTCGTTCATTTTTCGATTTTTTTTTTGCTTCATTGATGGAATCATTTTTTTGGCCACTTAAGTCTTGATTGCAGCCCTGGAGAAATCTTGCTAAAGTTCACATCTTCGGTAGCCTAAGAAGGCGGGGCTGAGTGCACATAAGGGCAGCGCAAGGAGGTTTCCCCGTGAGATGTGTGATGTGCCTGCCACTTATTTATTTAGGAGGGCGCGAAGCGCCATGGCAATCCGCGTTTTGACGATGACGTGACCTTGATGGCGTTTGATCTTGGCGGGGTGGGAACTAAAATAGCCAACTCACCAACGAAAAAAAAAAAGGCAAAAAAATAGCAAAAAAATGAGAAAGAAAAATGACCAATGAGATCTAACAAAGGCAAGGAGTCAAACCTCAAGCATTTACCGCCAGATGAAGCAGCTATAATTGTGGCACGCTGGGATTGTGGAGTTGACTCGAGATGACGAACATTGCTGGACACAGGACCATGACGGCAAACACGAAAACAGTTAAGATAACTGAATATTAACCAAAAAAAATTAAAAATACCACAGTTGCTGGAAACAACACAGTTGCTGGAAGAAACACGGCCATGAAAAAACAAAATATACGTACCTGTTGTAGTTAACGTTTGTATCACTGGTGGTTCGGGATTGAGTGGGAAAAGACGGCCTATGAAATATTTCGGGCTCGTCGTCGGACAGATTGGACACAAGACTTTTGTTACGGTGGACCCAGTTATCGAAAGCCGACGTATTCAGTACACTGGTGGAAGAACTTCGACTAATGCCAGTGGCAGAATGTGGGGGCCCGCCTGGTGAGAGAACGCCTGGTGAGTGGCCTCCTGGCGAGAGACTGGCCTGGCGAAATGGATTATTCGACAGTCTTACGCCCAAGGAATCGTACAGATGATTGGATTGTTGGTACATGGGCGGTTAATGCGAGAGACAGATATGATAGTGAAATGGGGTGTGGGGTATTTTTTGGACGCTTTCTGGACAACAGATGACTTGAGATTGGTGGATCAGACGGCAATCCCGAGAAGCAGCCATGGGTGAAATTTGGGTTGCGCACACCGACGCGTGATGGTCTAGGCCCGAGGCCGCGGCCCTGGGGGATGGATGAATAGGTACGGCCCTAACAGGAAGTGGAAACTCGAGAGTCACAACGGTGCGCGCAGACGGAACTGATTTCGTGGAGTGTAGAACGTGTAGAACGTGTGGATCGAAGCACCTTGTTTATTTTTGGGTGTCTAGCGGAAAAGTTTGATTTATATATTAAAAGTACAAAGAATAATTAAATAATCACACGAGGGAACCCCTATTAGAAAAATGTGAGGGAGTCGTCGCCATGAAAAAAAAAATTGTCGTTCTATCTTGTATACGGTCTGGCATCAGCCGTGCACAGTTGGTGCATCAGGCGGGCCCCTTTTTCTAAAAATATCTCCTTGTATCCACCCAGAGTGGTATATTGGGTATTTGGATTTGCATGTTAGTGCACTATCCGCTTTTATCTTTTTTGCTAGCGGAAAATTGGGGAAAATTGAGCAATTTTGAAAGATACTAATATTTATATCAATTCCACCCGTGTGTGGTACACCACCGAAGCCCGGAAAGAGGAGCATTGATGCATGTCGCAATGTGAATAGGATGCGAGAGGTGAGAGCTTAACAAGAGAGGCGGAGCTGAGCGCGGCGCCCAATCTGTAGAGCCACATGCACTACGCATGTAAAGGCAATAGCATCATTGGCAGGCATCAGTAGCATCAGTAGCAGTATTAAAAAGAGCTCCAGGTCCAATCGGAGGGTACGTTATTATAAGACAGTCGCCTCTCGGAGCCAGGATTTCTGAGGTTTTTGGGCCCCGGGGTCTTCATGTCGTAGAGTGGCTGTGGATGGAATGCACAAGTATTGTCCATGTAAGGATTTTCAATGAAAACGTAGGGTGTGTGGATATCGTTTTTGCTTCGGCTTCGCTGGTTCAATATGTATAGAAGCCGCAGCGAGTTGTTTCCACAAGTCTTGCACACTTTGCACACCTTGAATTTCTCCTGGAGTGACGAAAGCCCCATGCCTTGCTCCATCAAGTTTTTGAAAAGTGGGATCACAATTCGGGCCTTCGAATCTAGCATCACACCGTCAACAGCATCTTCAAAGTGCATGGACGAGGTGGTGGACATATTTGACATCACCGAGCTGGTGTGCGACGACCCACTGTTTGCGCGTGTAGGACTCTGTGTTTCAGAAGCTGCGGGTGGGGCGATCTCAAACAGAAGAGTTTCCCGGGATTTGTAGAGACAGTTTTGACAGTAGAGTAACCCGCAAAACCGGCAGTGGTGTCTGCCCCGTTTCTGCGGATTGAAAAACCCCCGGAACCTTTCGAAACAGTTCATGCAGTGGTCCGACGAGTTGTCTGGCCTCCAGTGTTCATGTGTAGGCTCCACTCTAGAAGCGTGTGGCGAGGAAGCCGGATCTTTGGGAATCTGAAATGGGTATTCGTTTAACCTGGCCGCAGGCGTGTCTTCGTCGGGGCTCAGGTCATGAATAAAGTCCTCTTCGTTGATCTGGGCGATTTCCAGAGGTGCCCGGAGCACCGCAGGTCGGCACATGGGCTTTTTCTGCGTGTACACCTGCTGGATGGCAGGGCCTTCGTCTGATACATAGTCACGGTTGCGTCCACCGTGTGCGGAAGTAAAGGTATGAACAGACTGATTTTCTGCTGGATTTTCTGTGTAGTTTGCTGATGTTTCTGGGTGGTTTAGTGATGTTCCTGGGTGGTTTAGTGAGGTTCCTGACCGGTTATCACCCCGTTCTTGCAGTGTGAGATTAGCATTTAAGTTGTTGACCGCACGTAGGAGCTTTTGCTGGATTAGTGCCGAATTCTCGTCCGGTATATCCTGTCCTAAAATGGGCTCAACACCCAAGATTTCACAAGAAAGGCCGGGGTACTCCACTCCATCTAGAGATAAAATATTGCCCACGGAGAGCCCCCACTGTTTTTTGATGGGCTCCAGGTTACGACGGGTAGGCTGGTTTAAATCAACCATGGCTGGTTGGTAGATTGTTGATTGTTGGTCATTTTCACTTTCTTGCACTAGACCTTCGGGCCCAGCCCGCAACAGATTTCCTAGGTGGTCCTCTTTCGAAGGGTCATACATTTCTACATCATTCCCCAGATTAAACAGACCGGTTCTTTGTGAATGGGCGAGATCCGTGGAGTTTCTCTTGTCTGTGGAGTTTCTCTTGTCCGTAGAGTTTCTCTTATCAGTAGAGTTTCTCTTGTCCGTAAACGGCCGGGGCAGCTCGGGCTCATAGGTGTATTGGTTGGCCAGAGACATGCGAGGGGCCCGGATTTTATCGTCATAGTTGATGTTGTTGAAGTTGGGCAGGTCCACGGGTTTTGATACTGCTGAGAACGTTTTATTGATGTTGGGAGGGATGGCCGATGTCGGTAGAGTGTTTTTGATGGGTCTCTTCGAGAAGGAAAACGGAGGCAACGTTTCGCTGAAGGCCTTTTCCGAAGGCTGCGTCATTTACAGATATGGTGTGGCAACGCAGAGTGTTTTGTTGAAGATGCAATTTCTTTGACAATTGTTGGTGTTACTCTAGAGGAGGAAATTTCAGTCGGCGTGCACTGTTGCACTAAAAGAAGTGGTTTTGGTCTCGCAGGCGAAAATACTCTGGTGGTTTTATCGAGAGCCTAATCACCTAATCTCGACAACCATGCTGATAAGAACAAATCGCTATCAAGGGCGATGGTGCATGCAGACCATGGCTGGATGAAGGCACAGCCCAGCATGCAGGCGCGGAAGAAACAGCCAGTGGTAAGGGGGCGAAACAAAATAACCTAGATGGTGAACGGGAGTTATTGTGGTTTAACTGGTTTGGGTTTGTCTGGTTTGGGTTATCTATTTTTTTTTTAACTGGTGACATCTTTCGCGTATAGTTCCCTAGAATGCTTGGTGTTTTCTAATTTGCCCATTCTCTTGAATGAGGGTATGTACGGGATGTGCTTTCAATACAAAAGAAACGGACGAATCTGCAGCTGAACAAAACACGACTGTGTGCCGGAAAAAACGAAAAATCTCACAAAAATCTCACAAATTCCTGCAAATGCCTCGCAAAATCCTTCATAAAACCCTCGAAAAATATCCTTGGCGCCGGAAAATATGGATATCGCTCCGGCCTACCCGCACGCCCTGCCCCGCCCCTTATCGCATTCAATTTTGGGGTCTCCTGGCACCCAGAAGTCCCGGTCGGCCAACCGATCGAGTAGACTTATGGGCACTTCCCTACTCAGACATATCTCCAGTATTTCCAGTATTTCCAGTATTTCCAGTATTTCCAGCATTTCAAGCAGTGTTGCATCGTAAATATCGTTTACGACGAATTTTCGTAAATACCATGGCATGTCCATTGTTTTCGTAAGGCATCTACGAAACTTACGAAATGGTAAGAAAACCTACGAAGTACGATGAATTTACCAAAATCGTGTATATACCAAAACTCTTCAGTCGAGTCTTATAAATGATAAGCAAGAAAGCGTAATAAATCTCTTCTAAATCTATTTTTCTACGAAATACTAAGTGACGGTGAAATAAATTCGTGAAATTTATCACACGTTGTCTAGAATTGTAGGATCTTGCACACCTGCATTCCTGCCTTCGCCCAAGCAGATTTCGTCACAATTCTCTTCCTCCAGGTCTTCCTCCAGGTCTTCATTATTCCTAGAAGTTTTATCTATATTCCAAAGTTCACCCCGATATTTTAAGAAAGCAAACATCTTTGTTAATTTCGGCAGCATTCTATTTCTGTTCTTTGTAATAACGTCGCCCATTTGAGAAAATAACGATGCGGCAGGTGCGGACATAGCCGGTATGGCTAGGAAGTTTTTGGCCATCTGATAAAGAACGGGATATTTGTGTTTTCGACTTCGGTAGCAGTCTGCCACATATTTTGCATGAAATTCTCGTTTTGAACTTAATTAGCTCGTGACTTCGTCTTCATTTTCTTCAAAAGACTCGTCATCAAGAAAAATCAATGAGTGCGATTGTTCATATTGTGAGCATTAGATGCCTCGCTTGTGGTTCCAGTGTTTGAATGGACTGCAGTTTTGAATTTTCTCTCGGTCTCTTCGTTATCCTTCTTATAAAAGTTGCTATTGCTATTAGGGTGCTTTCGAATATTTCAAAGCCACGTGACAAACTTGACTTGCTTGTGTGGAACCCACTTTCTCTGAACTGATACTTCGTGTAGGTTACATCTTCAGTCGAATAGGGTTAAACAGCAGTTTCTGGACCTTTTTTGGCAGATGCTGTAATTGTACCCTTTTTCAGAAGATGTTTCTAGACAACCAGTCACATGGATATTCACATCTTTACACACTACAATTGTGGGGTTACAGGTAGTACTACTATTTTGGCGTAACACCTTTTCCATGTTCCTGTATTCTTCTCTCTTCACTTGCTATATCCGTAGAGCCTGACCAGAAGTCGTCTTCCACTTTGACAGATCCACGCCAACTTAACAATTACCTGACTTGTGAATGTGCACACCCGGAAATCGTAAATTCATCGTAACGTCGTAAATCGTATTACGATGAGCTGCTTCGTTTTCGGATTTACGATACAAAATATGTAAACGATGGCATGGTAAAGCCCGTTTACGATTCAATTACGAAGTCGCAACATTGATCTCAAGTATCTCCAGCGTTTCTAGCATCTCTCATTTCTAGCATCTCTCATTTCTAGCATCTCTCATTTCCAGCAAAACACATTTATTATCATATATACCGACAAGCTACTAGTCACACCATTCTTTCAGGTTCTTCTATTCATTTCCAAGCATTCATCAGCACATTGTGTTAATCTAAAAAAATAGCAAACGAAAGGCAGCAAAAGAAAGAGCAATGGCTGGCAATGGCTGGCAATGGCAATCGTTGATAGTCGGCCAAGCTGGCCACACACATGTAAATTTTTCTAATTTTGTAGAATCCAGTGGAAATCCCCTAGACATCCCTGGGGAACTTCCCTGGACACAATGGGTCCCCATTGCTTAGTCCTTGAGAACCACATACAAAGCATGGAGGATAGCTGGGAACCAGAAAAAGAGACAACACACAATGTTAATCCAGAAAGGCGCAGTGAAGCCGGCCTTCAAGAACACGGCCAAAGGAGGCAAGAGGAAAGCTAAGGTGGTTAGTAACAGTCACAAATGCGTTTTCTTCAATTCGTGTGTTTATACATACCCAAGATGACTCCAACGATTTTTTCGGTATCCATTTTTAGTCAGATATTGAGTTGAGTATCAACAAAGATGGAGTGGTGAGTTGTGTTTTGTGAGCCCCTCCGGGCCGCGCACAGGATAGGAGCGTCACGTGATGGGATTGTTGGGTGGATGATGACGCTTTGCAAACCAGGCAGGTTGTTGAGAGGCCGGGTTTTATTGTCTCTGGTGGTTTTCCCTTTTTTCATGTGTTATCACGTTCTGTCAAGTTTTGTCAAGTTTTTGTCATGTTTTGTCAATGTTTGTCAATGTTTGCATGTTGTGATTCTGGGACATCTGGTACATTAACGAGACTCATCGGAAATATCCGGATTCATTGGGCCTGCACGATCGGGGCAATGTACGATCACCCACCTTTCCTCAGTTGATAAGAAAGAAGAGGTTACGAGGACTCAGAATATGGGCCATTTCGGGGAATTTTTTTTTTTTTTTGGGGGCGTTCTCTTTTCTATTCTCATTTATATTCTCATTTATATTCCATTTTGATCTTTACTCACTTCTTTTTCTTGGTAAGGCCCGTACTTTAGAAACCCCGTAAATTGTTCATGCAAAAATGGCCCTGGTGGATGACAAATCCTGGCAACTGGCCATGTGGAATTTGTTTGCATGAAGTTCCCCCAGCACATAATTCATTGTTTGGAGCAATTTCCGTTGGTTTATTTGCTTACCCCTTTTGGTGCCTGATTTGTTGGTATTCAAATGCAATTTATGTCCCGATTCGGAAATCCAGATTAATATTCCCCTTGTCTGTTTGCTAATTTCGGCCCTCGTGCATGCCCCGGCTCACGTGGCCAACATGCTCAGGCCACTCAAAATATTGCTACTCAATTGTACACGTTGGAATAAAAGTGGAATCCAATGAGTTTTTTTTTTATGTTTCTCGTGGATTTAATCTAGTTTAATAAACTTTTGTGACCCTGGACAAGAAAAAATCGACTAAATCTGCTTCTCAACGGAAACAATTTCTTGGCAACATCACCAGTCCTCTGGGGCTAATAATTGGGGCCTCATTGGGGCCTTCATTTGGGGCCGCATTTTCGGGCACCTCATTAATTACCCCCGGTTTAACTTGCCGTTTCGCAACGTCCGAGTCCGATCTGCCTGTACAATGGCCAGCAAAGACCCAAATTACTTCGACTCTCCCGTATTCCGAGGGTTAGCACGTGTGCGTGGGAACTAGATGCACTATCACGAGGCTGATCGTAGGCCGGGTGCAATTGTATGCAATTTTGCAACTTTATTGCTTGATCTACATGCAAGTATATTCAGTATTTTTCACCATGTTACAGAATTTTCAGGCATCTTACAGAATTTTTAAGGCACTTACAAAAATATCGGCCATGTTTCACACAATTGCCAATATATAAGTAGATGTGAAATTCCACCTCTTGGGTTTTTTTCACATCTTCATCAAAAGCTTCAAGTCTGCCTCGGTGCCTTCTCAATTGATCCAAAACAATGGTTGCAATCTCTAAGCTTATCAATAACGGTCTTCTCCTTGTGGGATCTTCCTTCTACAGAGACTTGGCCGTTCCAGAACAGGCATCCGTGGAATCTTACAACGTGGTGAGATTCTTGGGTGGTGCCGGTCCATATGTCCAACATCCAGGTTACGGTATCTCCACCGATATTCCTCCCCAATGTACCATGGAGCAAGTCCATTTATTGTCCAGACATGGTGAGAGATACCCATCCAAGAGTGTTGGCAAGAAGCTTGAGTCCATCATGCAAAAGGTCACCAACTACAACCAAACCTTTGTTGGCGAATTGGCCTTCTTCAACGACTACACCTACTTCGTTCCAAACAAGCACTACTACGAGAAGGAAACGTCTCCTGTCAACTCGGAAGGCACTTTCTCTGGAACTACTGATGCCTTGAGACACGGATCATCTTTCAGAGCTAAGTACAACAACCTCTTCAACCCATCTAACGAGACGCTCAAGGTTTTCACCTCCAACTCCGGCAGATGTCACGAGACCAGCAGATACTTTGCCCGTGGTTTCTTGGGCGATGCTTACGAAGAGGACAACGTCGACTACTACATCATCGACGAGGACCCTAGCATGGGAGCCAACTCCTTGACCCCTCGTTACGCCTGTAACGCGTACAACGAGAATGCCAACAACGACATCATCGCTCAACTCAACACCACCTACTTGAAGACTGCCAGAGACAGAATCGTCAAGGGTAACAAGGGCTTCAACTTGACCACCACCGACGTCAAGAACATGTTCCAATGGTGTGCTTACGAGATCAACGTGCGTGGCTCTTCTCCAATCTGTGACCTCTTCACCAACGAGGAGTTCATCCGTTACTCTTACTCTGTGGACGTCAGCACCTACTACTCCAACGCTTTCGGTAACAACATGACTGCCATTGCTGCTGCGCCATACTTGAACGCCACATTGCAATTGTTGAAGGAGGAGGACCCAGACTACAACATTCTCTTGGCCTTCACCCACGACACCGACCTCGAGGTCTTCCACTCTGCGCTTGGTCTCCTCGAGCCAGAAGACGACTTGCCAACCGACCACGTTCCTTTCCCAAGCCCTTACCCTCACGTTCAAGCCACGCCACAAGGTGCTAGAATCATCACCGAGAAGTACAACTGTGGTGGTACTTCTTACGTCAGATACTTGATCAACGATGCTGTTGTTCCTATCAAGAGCTGTCAAGACGGTCCTGGTTTCTCCTGTGCTTTCTCTGACTACGAGGACTACATTGCTCTGAGATTAGACGGTGTGGACTATGTTTCCCAGTGTGCCGTGACCCCTGGCGTTCCTACTGAAGTCACCTTCTTGTGGGACTATGCTACTGGTAACTACACTGCTGCCGACATCGACGCTTAAGTAAAGCGTACTGATACCAAAACAAAAAAGCCGATCCAGAGTGTTAGTGGCACTTGGGTCGCTAAATTATATACTTCTCTCGTTGCTGTTAATATTTCGAATCCATTTCTTTTAGACAATTTGTAGGTTGGTTCATATTGGTGTGATGCCAATTCTGGAAAGGTATTGAATCTGTCCTGGTCTTTTCAAAAGTCGTGTTTCGTAGTAAAGCCCAGTAAGTTGTAGTTTGTCCGTGTTTTGACATGTCTGAGAATACTCCTCTGATTACTCTAAAAGACCCCCATTCAGCAAGAAGCATTTAACTTATTTCTGGGGGAGTTTCTCGAGAAAATATACAATCTTCCTCTTTACTGACTATGGTACGTCTGAAAAGAATTGTAAAGCTACTTAATACACTGCTCAGCGGTATTCATCGGTTTATTACCTTTATACTTGAAAATATGGTAACCTTCAAAGAAGAAGATTAAATGCTAATAGATTTCTTCTTAGGGCCCTTTTAAATTAAAGAATTGAGCGCTAAACCAAAATACATGACTGCTTAACTCTTAACTCCGTCCCTTGCATCATTCACACACTTTCAGAAAGGCAAACCAACATCACATGATTTTACTCAGTGTTGTCAGCTAGTTTTCAGTTACAGAACTTCTTCATTTATTCTTGTACATTAAATGTGATTCATTTTCTCTATGCTTATTTTCCTTTGGGTATTCTTTCTGTGTAACGATCCAAACTTATCGTGTATTCAAGCTCAATTTTTTTTTCTTGTCCAAGACATTAATATTCCAGTTATTTTTTTCACATGATGCAATATAAAATACAATATTCTTTCTTCAATTGGAATTTATATGGATAACCTTGAATGTGTAGCAATATAAACTTCGTATCTGTGTCTCTCTCAATTACCTTACCAAAATCACGACATAGTTGTAGTTATTAAACACATGTCAACATAAATGGTTAAGGTTCAAAAGCCCTTGGACAATACCAATTGCTTTGTAAATCACCTGGTTGGCTCTTTGTTTCATGGCCGCAAATAGAACCCTCGCATAGCTAATTGCCTATGCGCTAGTCTACAGAGATCACAAACACCCAAGACCCAATAAACAAACTGTTTTACGCTAACCATAAATTGTACCCCCAAAGATATTTATTACGAAACTATATATAAAGCAAAGAAAACTTAGCAATAGTAATGGACTTGCACCTTTTGCAACCTATCCAACAATGGCGGCATAATATTGGATCTCGTTATTTCAAGACTCTCTCGTTGAACCGGAGCACTCTGGTCTGCCAGCAAATGCTTTTTTTTTCCAGTCAAGATCGAGCCTCCCTATGCTTAACTATCTCCTCGTGATGTGACTATGGGGGAGTTACCTCCTCTGGGGGAGGTTCCTCACCACCACCTTCATCTCCTGTACCGGCAGAAACACGCAGCACGACGTAAAGAGCATGGAATACACCAGGGAACCACAAAAGAAGAGTCAAGAAGATGTTGATTATCACAGTCAAGTTGACACTACCTTCTGCGATGTAGACAGCAACAGGGGGGAGAATGACAGCTAGAAGAAGTTAATAAACTATCTCGTGGTAATTGTTTTCTAGTTATTGTTGTTCACATACCACAAACTGCTGCGGAGTATTGCCAAGTATCGGAGTCCTCACTCATTTTAGCCAGTTACTATAGGGAAAAGAGAAGTAGGTATTGTTCAGAAAAATGTGGGAATTCTCGCCTTTTATAGGAAAAGGTTGCAAACTGACACAAAGCTGGGACAGCTGTACCTGGTGCGAGAACATGGAAAAAGAAAGAATCTTTTGGGGCAAGTAGGCCAAAAAGAAAAATGCATAACCCAAATCTTGATTTTTAAATGACTTCCCCCTCCTTGATATACCATTTCAGGCTGCTGAAATAAATGTGTCAATCCCTGTGGTGTATATTATCATCGCCCATTCATGTAGATTTATGTCACTGTCATGTTCAGATGTCAAAGTATCACTAATATTCTTTTTTGCAGCCAAATTCATGACACATCTATGGCAATACAACCCGCAGTGCATTCCCCGCCCCGCCCAATAAATAGCTTCCAAATTCAAAAGAATTCAAATATTTGTCTTTCTGTGTGACCATATGTATATCAATCAACATATTCCCAAAATTTTACTTCAAGTTTACCCCATGAAGTTTTGTTAATGAAGGGCCAAGGCTTTTACGGTCTACATTCTAAGTGCTTCGATAACAAATTCAATTAAAAAAGGAAAAAAGAACTAGTTTCCGTCAGCAGTCAATCCCAATTTTAATGCTATTCTCAGGAAACAGAACTGTACCTTATTTGAAATGGTATTCTCCACTAATATGCGATTTTGTGGGGTCACCATAATGACCCTTTGGCTTCCTTTCTCAGTGGGACAATTTGCTTTCCGCCTCTGCGCCCTTTTCTGAACGCTGTCTTTCACTGAGCAGTGAACGATTTAACATGGCCTCCAAATCTTTTGAATATGTGGCTTTGGTTTTTCTTGGATCATTGAGTATTTTTACTACTCGGAAGTAGTTTTCGTACCAATTTCCATCGTAAACACCGATCACTGAATTCAATAAAGCATCTGGAATCTGGAAAGAATCTGTCAAGGGAATAATGTGGTGCCGCACATTCAAGCAGCTTTCGTCAATGAGCTTAGTGCTTATAAAGCTACTCAATTCAGCACCCAATACATGGAAACTGATAAACTCCCGGCCGAAATTCTCCAATAAGTGCGTCAAGTAGTATAATCTGATTACTTTGGGCAACACAAACATTAGTGCAGGGTGCTTCACCTGTTCCAATTTCTGAATGCATGTTTCCAACAAGTAATGATGGCATTGCAACTTGGATAGCAACACACGCTCATAAGATACGGCATCCCAGCTTTTAGATTGCTCGACTTTATCCAATGTTGCAACTGATATTCTCACAATCAAAACTTCTAATGCTTGGAGAACCTTGGCTGGGGTCAACTCTTCAGGTTCCGTTAACACATTCATATACCCCAAACATTGTTTTGCGTTAAACAAGAATTTCAAAGACCCGGTGACTTTGGCATTTTTCTTAAGAACGTCCCTAACGCTTTTCAAAATGGTCCGTCCTGCGGACATTCCAAGCACCGTATTATCGCCTTCCCATGTACACTGCACAACCCAATCGGCATATGCTTTGCCAAATCCAGAGTAAGCAGAGTACCCCAGACCACCGCATGCTTGTCTGGTCTCAGTAATGCACTGCTCTGCCAACCATGTCAAGGTAGACTTCAACACAGCTGAGTCTATGAAGAGCGATTTCGTATTGGCCAATGACTGTTGAATTTGTCCCTGGTCTTTCTCTTTGATGGCTCCTTCCAAGTCACGCAACACAAATTCATGTTGACGCTCTAAACGGTCTGTTCCCATCCCAGCTGCGTAAGTCAAGGCCAAGTACGGCATCAACCTTCTTTGGTGAATGGGATAATCAATCAACTTCGTCTCTAGAGAACCTGTGGTTATATCTCCTTTGAATTGACGCCTGCCTACAGCGTACCTAGAAGCCACTGTAATGAACCGAGCGCATATTCTATAGGAATCCGAAGCCATACCAACGCGGCCCTGCAAAAGAGAAATATAGCTCAACTGCTCTAAGGGAGGCAATTCCACGGACCCGTCCCTGGATACTTTGCAGAATTTCTGTAGCATGAAGAATCTTGGAATTCTCACTTCTGAAAATTGGATCCAGCCGTTGTCTACACCTTCACGGCCCATTTTTGAGCCGATGTCGCCAATAGAAATGCCCGGCATCAACCGGTGGTTGGAGTCCCGCAAAGGCACAACAAAGGTCTTGACTCCATAATCCTTTCCCTTTATTATAAGACGACCATAAACAGTGGAGTGTGTTGCTGAGTGAGCCGCGCCTCCAATCCACCATTTTGTGGCACCTATGTGAGGTGTGTTGATGATAAACTCGTCTGATGTCTCGTCAAAGGTGGCTGTGGTTTCGATCCCGGCCACATTTGACCCGTGTGCCAATTCTGTCATTCCAAAACATCCCCAGATTTGCTTCATATATTGAGCCTCTTTTTCCAAACACCAGTACTTGAACTGGGTAGCAGTTCCGTTACCTCTGATGCAATTTATAAAGAGCCCCAAATTAACTGCAATCCGTATCCCCACCGAGGGATCGTATGCCGTCACAAGGTTTAATCTACGCCAGAAATCCTCATATGACTCCAGCTCTATATACTGTGTCAAACGAGAAATCCTAGCAGCTGTCTGTTCACGGTGTTCATCACGAGACAACTCATAATCTCTGTACTCGGGTGCCAATATGGGGTCTCGTCCGAGCGATTGGTAAAGGTTTAAGATTTTAGCAGCCTTATCGGGAGTTCCTTCCACTATTTCAAACATATCTTTTGGATCAAATATTGCCCTGTTACGCTCCTCTTCCATCAGCTGCATGGGTGAAGGACCAGGCGAAATTTTACCTAGAGATGTGTCAGTGATAAGCATTATTGTTGATTTTATGGTTCCTATGAGAAAATAAAAGAGGAAGAAAAAGAGGAAGAAAATGGGAAAATAAAAGAGAAGATAACCGAGGGTGAATAGGGGTGGAAAATGCAATTCTATTGAATTGTGTATTGGACATTCCTTAGTCGTTTCTCGTGGAGTACCGAAAATGGCATTTTCTCCGTCATATAGTGCCCGAAATGTGGGGTAACATTTGTGTGGCCCCAGAGAATTCACCCATCACGGACATTTTTTTGTGTTCCAGGATAAGGTCAGTGCAGGTGCACAATCTAAGACGGGCCTAGCCCAGCAAAGCCGAGGGGAATCGGAATGTTTTATCCGACGAAAGTTTTAGTCACCGAGGGTGAGAAATATCCAGGACGAAATTTCATTCATTTTCTGTGATTGAATCATACTTATCAGAAATTGGAGAAGTTTCCATTTGGATTTGAACAATCGATGGGCCAATTCGTGGGTGTTTAAACAGAAGCGTAGGATAAAAACTGAAGACCTGGAATTTAAAGGGCTTGATGAAAGACGTCAAAGACATGTGAATATGCGGGGATACACCAATGTTGTTTAAGACGATCGATGTCTATGTAAAACGGGCATTTTTTGGTCACGAATGTCTCCATAAATTAAGCTAATTCACGTTCACTAATGCTGAAAGAACTCAATGCTCGTGTATGGGATATCTGCAATCAACAGCTGCATACTATAGTGTGCAAAAATGAAATAAACTAAAAACATCATACATATCATCAATCCTTGATTATACATCTTTACTTCGACAAAACAGAAGCAGCATCATCGGACCTCTCGTACCTCTCTCTAATCTCAAGAGAAGGTCTGTTCAACGCAAGCTCAAACTCCGCACTATATGGCGCTTTGGTGATACTGTGTGGATTCAATGTTTTCACCGTGCCAAAATAGTTCTCGTAGATGTTACCGTTGTACTTTCCAATGGCCGAATTCAACACAAAGTCGCTAAATTGGAAAGAGTCTGTGTATGCAATGACATCGGGTCTAATCTCTTTGCATATTTGCGGCACGATCCTGTTTGTCACTTCGTTGAGGATATCAGGAGAAAGAATTGAGTAACCCAAGAACTCACCGCTAAATTTCTCAATAACATTGGCGGTAGCGTACAATTGGCCCAACTTGAACAAGTAAGGATTCATCTCCTTATACTCGTTCTCTGAAATTCTCTTCACGTACTCGATCAAAAAGTACAAGTGAGCTTTCAACTTCGAAATTGCCAAGCTCGCAGCACCGACTGTATCGAAGTTATCCTCATTCTCGGCCACTACCTTTGCTCCTAGGATGGCAATTCTGGTGATCAACACCTCAACACCCCTCAAAACTTTCTCGATATCCAAGACGTCATCAACGGACTTAATGACCAAGTCCTTGTTGTCAAAATTCTTGGCGTCATTCAAGAACTTAAGCGAAGATTTCTGTTTCTTACCCAGTTCCAAGACAGCCTTGACAGCACGAATGATTGGCTTGCCGACAGACATCGCAAGCACCGAGTTGTCACCTTCCCAAGTACATTGAACGACCCAGTCATTGTAGGCTTTACCAAATCCATTATACGCGGAGTATCCGTGCCCACCACAGGACTGTCTGCATTGGTCGATGCAGTCTGCAGTCAACCATGTAGCGGTAGACTTTGCCGATGCCGAGTCGATGAATAGTGTTTTCAAGTCCTCGATTGCCTTCATGATGGCACCCATATCCTCTGCAGCAACATTCTTATCCAAGGTGTCCAAAGTTTCAGTAATTGTGCGGTCGATTTTCCATGCACCGACACTGAACACGTAAGCCTGGGCCAAGAAAGGCAACAATCTGCGCTGGTGCAACGGGTAGTTGAGCAACTGGGTCTCGGAGCCGTCTGCCTGCGAGGATGACTTGAACTGTCTTCTACCCACGGCATAACGGAGCGCAATTGTGGCAAACCGGGCCGTCCATCTGTAGGAGTCCATGACCATTTGAACTCTGCCACCAAGCAAGGCCGAGTAGGAGAGTTGCTCGAGTGGAGGCAAGGTGACATCACCTTCACGGGTCACCTTACAGAACTTCTGCAACATGAAAAAGCGGGGAATACGAACATGCGAGAACTGGATCCAGCCGTTATCAATTCCGTCTCTTCCCATCTTTGCACCAATATCACCCACAGTGACACCTGGCATCAAGTTGTGTGCCGAGTCTCTCAATGGCACCACAAACGTCTTGACGCCATAGTCCTCGCCGTCTACTATTAATCGAGCGTACACGGAACAATGGGTAGCCGAGTGTGCTGCACCACCGATCCACCATTTGGTGGCACCGATGTGGGGCGTGTTGATGATGAACTGGTCACGTTCGGGGTCAAAGGTTGCGGTGGTTTCTAAGCCGGCCACGTCAGATCCATGGGCCAACTCGGTCATACCGAAACACCCATAGAGGTTCTTCAAGTGGACGGTTTCCTTGGTGATGGACCAGAAACGGCGTTGCTCTTCCGTGCCGTTTCCGCGAATACATCCGAGAAACAAGCCCAAGTTGACGCCGATCCTTGTGCCGACCAGCGAGTCTACAAGATTCAAAAGCGAATTGCGCGTGGTGTTCCAGAGCGCGGGGTCTCCCATTTCAAGATACTGTGCGATACGCGCAATTCTGCGTGCGGTGATCTCACGTTGTTGCGCCTTAGTAAGGTCATAGGAACTGGCGTCAGCGCCTAAGATAGGATCACGTTCAAATTGTTGGATGAGCGTTTTGAACACTTCGGCGTTTTCTTTGGATGATTCGAGGAAGTAGTGCATGGTGGCGGGGTCAAATTTGTTTTGTGCCCGTTCCTGTTGCACGGAGATCATTGGGTTAGGGGGAGGGGCCGAGTCAACGGTATTTGTCGAGACAGTCATGGTGTTTTAATTGTTGGTGGTTTATTTGATGGTGGTTTTATTTGATGGATGTCGTTTTTCGTTTTCTTTGTGATAGAAATCTTTCTGAGCCAACAGAGTAAAGTGATTGGTTCTGCAACTTTTTTCAGATGAATTGAGAAAATATTTGGGTTGCAACGAATTCTATTGTGCAAGAAATTTTACTTCGGTACACTTGGAAGAAGCGGGCCCGCCGGAGGCTTTATATGGCGGTGTGTTGAGTACTAGCATGCTTTTTCGCAATGTGGAGAAGGTCGCGGCTCGGGCCGTAGCGTGTTGCCGGCCCCCGAGGTCCAACTGGGCCGAGGATACATGGTCTTTACCCTGGTGCGGCGGGATGACGAAAAAAAAAAAAAGTAACAAAAACGGGAACAGTGGGAAAAGTGGGCCCACTTCAGCACTCAGCATAAACGTAATTTTTGCTACATAGAGACATTACAAATGTTAATATAGATTCATGATCAAGTGGTGACAATAGCATGATAATGGCATGATGTGGATAAAGAGGAAAGAAGAAATCACGTGCTTCTTTTTTATGGTGCATTTACATTTGGTCAGGTTTATGGAGTTACCGAAGTTAATTCTTGCCTGTTCCTGGATTTCCACCTTCGGCTCAGGCACCACCAATGAAGCCGGTATCCACTGGTGACCGGGCCCAAAGGAGCAATGTGCGCATTCAGAGAAGCAACGAAAGACTATGGAAAAGTTTTCGGTTAGTTAAACCGAACCTTTAGAAATTTGGCCTGATGGTCTCTATTATATGTTATTCACTATTTATTTATTCACTATTTATTTATTCACTATTTATTTTTTTATTTATTTCTTAGTCTTCTTCCTTGTGTTGTGTCTTGTGATGTTTCTTCTTTTGTTGCCTTATGGCTGCGGCCGAAGTCCCACTCAGTGCCACTGTGGGGGAGCCCTGATCTTTTTTCGCAGCTGACCTTCTGGTTGAATTGTGGGGTACAGTCTTGATTGAACGGGGCATGATTGTTTGTTTTTTCATGTGATTAATTTGTTGAAAAAGAAACTGGGAAGGAAAATACCGAGGAATAAACTGAAATCTGGTTTTAAAGTTGATCCACTCCGTTGTGTTGGTGGTATTTGATGGACAAATTTGTGGTGGTTATGGTTGTGGTGGAGAAGACCAAGAGAGGTGGAAATAAATACCATGTAAAAGCTTTTTGGACACTTAACCACTGGAAACAGTATTTAGTTTCTCTTTAAAAAAATAGTTACTGGTTTATTTAATTTTGATTATGTACTGGAAGATTAAGAAGAAAGTAAAGGAAATGAATCTTTTTTCTAGCAACTATTAATGAGCCAGGTACTGCTATATCGAGTAGTGCTGTTAAAGCTGGTGTGGAGTAATTAATTCCCCCAAGTTCGCACCTATTGCATTAATTTCTTCGGTGAATTTGCTTGAGATTTTACACTAGAAGTTTTTCTTATACAAAGGCTAATCACATGAGTGGAATTTATATTTAATCACACGAGCCGCAGCTACAGCTTCCCTGATAGTTAACCTCAACTTTCCGTTGTCTGATTCAGAAATTATGTTTTGGGGTTTACTTTTATGAGGTTTTTTTCTACCCAGAGGCCATTTAACTTGATGGTTACATACGATGGGGATTTCTATGAGTATCACCTTTTTCTCAGTGTCTTCTCGCGTACATATTAGCTGAATGAATGTGAGATGAACGATTCCTCTTCTTTGTTGGAATGTTTAGATTTCGAATCCACTAACTCAAAAACAATACTGCTTTGGAGAAAATTAGGAATTGGTTAAATCATTTTAATAGTACATTCTTGGTGCCATTCCTCCTGTGAAGGTTCTATCTGATTAAGATTTATTGTGTGGGCCAGGACCCTACTTGTCCTTCTAAATCACTTGCCGGAAAGCTGCAACTTTAAACCAACCACCACAAGCAAACCTGCTTGTTATTGTTACATTTTGCTAATGCTGAGTATTAATATGACCTTTTCTGGTTCGGTGGATAGATGTATAGTGTTCAAGTATCTAGCTCCTACACATCTTAAGACTGATAAGTGGCAAAAGCAGTTCACCGAACTAACTCCTTCTGATCTATTTCTACTGGTTTCAACGTCTTCAATCAAACTGAAACATATCCAATACTACCTTCTTTCATCGATTTTGTTACAGTCACCTTTCCGTCAGACGTACAAATGATTACCACGACCAGAAACTCGTGTTGGTTACGTGGTATTACTGTTACATGTTGAAATATGGAACTAAAATTAGAGTCCATATCCAGCGTCTTCGTTTCAACCAACCTACGCTGCATGACCATACATTTTACATAACCAAGCACATCAAATCAGTATCAAATAGAATCTGTTTCTCTACAGTTTTCTTCCAGAAGTCACATCGAAATTTATTCCTAACTTCATCGTCCAAAGCTGGCCCTACATGGCTCATCGAGACGTCTACATAGATAGCAATCCAGGAAACGTAATTCATGTAATTTTCATTGAGTATGTACAGAGATTTTTGTTGGGGTTGGCATGTTGTTTTCATTTCATTTATTCAAGTGGTGGTTTGTATTCTTGTATAGCTTGTTCCACTTACAATTGAGGAACCAAGAATTCCATCAAAGGCGACTGGATGAAAGCAACACCGGCGGCAAAGATGGCAACTTGCACGGCAGCAGTGAAAGCTGGGGCGTTCTTGATTTGCTCGAATCTGGAAGGTTCTTGTTTAGGGGCCATTTTGGGTGTTTTTGTATGTGGTCTTTGTATGAAAGTAGTTGACCTTGCGGTTCGCTTCAATGAACGAAGAAAACTTTCGCGCGTGTGTGCAGGTGTATTTGCCTAGGTCCACGATCCCCTCCGTTAAGAAAGAGACTGATAGAATTTTAGTATTTTACATGTATTGATTGGTTTTGGAGATTACGGTGGTTTTGATGGGAAGCTGTTATTAAGTATAGCTGGTTTGGAGTAATTTTTTTTGTTTCTCGGATCCACCAATTCTCACTAATTATCTTTATTTAACAAAACAGTATGCTAATACACCAACAAATCAGTTCCAATAAAAGCACACTTAAAAAACCAATTTCCAACAATGCATAAAACAAAAATGATAGTATACAAACTCTTCAAACTTTAAACCTCCCACAACAGTTAATCTTCTAAATCTCCCAAAATACCTTCCCTTTTCCCCAGTTACCCCTTGACTTATGGCTATGGCCTCGATCCAACATCGAACCTATATGCCAGAACACCACCAATGTCGCGGAAAACCTGATGACAACCACCGGAAGTCTTGATTTGCTTGAAGTATTGTTTTCTACTAATACACCGAAATAACACACCACCCAAAAAATGGCTACTTTGAACGCTGATGTTGACGTGGGAGTCACTGCTGAATCCACTTACTCCATTGCTGGAAAGCAAATCAAGTTCAATACTGCAGATGACATCGCCCCATATGTCAAGCAGTTGGTTGCACAGGAGGAGGTCCGCAAAATTGATATTAGTGGTAACACGATCGGAATCGATGCGTCCAAGGAGCTCGCTGGCGCAATCTTGGCCCACAAGGAGTCGCTTGCGGAGGTCAATTTCTCCGACATTTACACCGGCCGCTTGAACACAGAGATCCCCCAGTCATTGGATCACTTGTTGCCTGCACTCTTGCAATGTCCAAACTTAAAGATTGTCAACTTGTGTGACAATGCCTTTGGTTTGCAGACGATCGACCCCATCGAGGCGTATCTTGCACGTGCTGTCTCTGTGGAGCACTTGATTCTTTCCAATAACGGTATGGGTCCGTTTGCTGGTGCTCGTATTGGTAAGTCTTTGTTCCAGTTGGCTTTGGCCAAGAAACAACAGAAATACCCCTCTTTGAAAACGTTTATTTGTGGCAGAAACAGATTGGAAAACGGTTCCATCAACTACTTGTCCATTGGTTTGAGAGCCCACGCCGATTTGCACACCGTGAGATTGTACCAGAACGGTATTCGTCCTGCCGGTATTGAAAAGTTGATCTCGCAAGGTTTGTCCAGAAACGTCCACTTGCAGGTGCTCGACTTGCAAGACAACACCCTCACCACTCGTGCGGCCGTTGCCTTGGCCGAATCGCTTAGCATCTGGGAGTCCTTGGTGGAGTTGAACTTGAACGACTGTTTGCTTAAACCCAAGGGATCTCTCATTTTGGCAGAGCATCTCGCGAACGGTTCTGTTAAGTCCAAGTTCCAGACCTTGAAGTTGCAATACAACGAGTTGGAGGCCGACGCCTTGGAGAAGTTGGTGCAGGCCGTTTCCAACAAGTTGCCCAACTTGAAATCGTTGGAGTTGAACGGTAACAGATTCGACGAGGAGTCTTCTGATATTGAAGCCATCACTGGTGTTTTTGAAGAGAGAGGACATGGTGAGCTCGACGAGTTGGATGACTTGGAGGAGTTGGACAGCGACGAAGAGGACGAGGATGATGACGAGGAAGGCGAAGATACTTTCGACGATGCCGATGCCGACTTGGACCAGCTAGAAACGGAGTTGGCCGGTCTTTCTGTCGAGGACAAGGACTCGGGAGTTGATGCTATCGCAGACGAGTTGGCCGGAACGCATTTGAAGTAAGCCTGCTGTTTTTGAATGACTGGAATATGGTTAATAAATATTAGATTTAGAAGTTAGTACATTGCCGCTTGGTGGTGCTGTAGAATTGTAAAGACATATGCCCCTTATAGAATGCCTCTTATAGAATGCCCCATATAGCAAAGCTTCTGATTTAGTAGTAAAAACATCGGTATTTTGTTGAATAAGTCCATTAATACACGGTTTTCATGTACATTACTTAACCATTTTAAATGACGCTTAATATGAAGCAGGTATTGCCATTATACTGGATTTATTCAACTTGAGATAAACCTGTTCTATCCTACCACCAAATTCGCTTGTAATGTGCTTATGTTAATATCGTTTAGATGGGACATTAGTGTTCTTTTTCCGTATTGTGACTTCTATAACATGTATTTATGTCTCTTTTAGGATTGGGATATAATGTTTCATGGATCCTGTTTCAAGGTCTAGACCTATATAACCCAGCATATGTGACTGAGACTATCATCTCTTGTCTCGATGTTCACCAAAAATTTCAGTGTCTAACCATTTCCATTGTTTGCGAGTACACCGCCAGGCATTATATAGCAACAGGACTTTCTACCTTCTGGGTAGAATACCAAACATGTCTCGCATACAAGAACACTTTTAGGATCAACTACTATTTACTGAGTCTGGTGCTGACATAATGATCATTACTAAAAAATAAAAACTCTATGGTACTATAAAAAAGAATCTAGTTGCCGGGGATTTTGGCAATGGTAACTGGCAACTTGAGCTCTATAAATTCACCCGTAGAAAAGCCAATGACTAGCTTTAGATAATACATCCTCACAAGATTGCAGTTCTGAAAGCTGGGAACCAAACAAAACTCGTCAACAGACGAATAGTTGGCAGGCAACCTATGTAGTTTAATACCCTTCTTCTGTGCCTTGGTGGCATCCACCACGATCGTAAACTCCTTCGAAAAAGCACCATCTTTGGGATCCAACTCAATTGAAATTGGAGATTCAAGACTGACCAGCCCACCTCCAACCCCAACAAGATTAGATTCCCGTAAACTAAGATTGTTGGTTTTCGCATCTACAGAGGCCAATGAACACACGTCCTCAAGTAGAGACTTCTCTACCCTAAGAATTTCGTGCCCAACTTCCTTAATGATAGAATAAAGCCCCGAAGCGTACTTTCTCATTGGTTTTTTCACAATATTCTCGAAATTGTCCAACAGTTTGAAGTCAACAAGTTTACAGGACTGGTTCCGGAACAAGTGATCGTGGCTGAGCTCAACGGGGATGGGATGCTTGCCTGCCTTTGCTGTGAAAACCACCAACTCTGGGCTGATCTGAGTAATGCGGGGAACTTTTGCACCGTGTGGATCTTCAGAAGGCTGGAAACAAACCTTGACTGGAATCTCAAGCTTCCACAAGTGCTTATTTTCCGAACCCCCGCTTTTGAAGCGTTTTGGCGACATGTAGTTCAAAATGTACTCTGTCTTGGGGCTAGATATCTGTAACATGCCCTGGTATTTCACAGCACCCAAAAGTTTTTTCTTAATCAAAGGCACAAAGATCTCGTAGTTTTTAGGCTTGCTAGCTTTTAAGTTGGAACCTTTGGAAATGTCATCGAGACGCGTGTAAAGCTGGCGGGCTTTATGTCCTTCATTAGCCGAGTTGCTGGTGCTTGAAACGTAGTCGAGAGACCGGAGATCTTGAAATTTACCGCCAGCTGCCAACGTCTGCCTCATTTCATTGCCTTGGTCGATTTTTTCCCTGATTCTTCCGAGAAGGTTATCATAAAGAACCCTAGCTGTTTCTGCATTAATGAGCTTTTCAGCATTGCTTGAGATATTCGACTCTTGGATCACGCGTATATAAGAAATAGACTCCCGGAAAATGATAAACTCGTCACCCTTTACATCAATCAACTTTGTGGCCATCTTAAACTCGTCATTGACATTGAAGTGAGATGCTTTACCAATAAAACGCGCCAAAACGCCGTAGTTAGTATATGTACCAACAAAGGAAAAGTCGTTGGGGTTACGGAACCTTTGATCGATCACAAGTCTCTCTTTTTCACTGAGGCCCAAGGTTGGCGGCAAGAAGGTGTGGCTTGGTAAGTTATGGTCGTTGCACTCGGTATCTAATAACCTTTCTGGGATCTTGAAAGTGAAGAAACGCTTGTATAGGATCCCTGGCTGCAACAAACGGCCGACAATCCCTAAACAGGAGCCATCTGTAGAATCTTTACTGGAGCAGGAATTAGAGTACTGGGCTTCTGTTTTCTCCGACAACAAACGGTCAATTCGGGATTGGTTCCAAGAGGCTGCAAAATCGTACATTTCCAAGTACTTTCTGACCTTGACCCGGGACTTTTTGGGATTGTTTCCATCTTCAGTGATGGTAAGATTCCCCTCGAAAAGAACATAAAACATATCGAAAGGAAGGGGCACAGAACAATTGTTTCGGATGAGAATGTACCCGTTCAAATAGTCACCTTGTTTGTACTCGAACTGCAGTGGGTCAATATGTTTTGGAGCTACACCACCCTTTCCCACATCTTCAGTGAAATGCACCGAAAGTTCCACATTTTGTGTGTATGGATTATCGGAAGACGAGAAATTTCTCAAGTTGTGAATATTGTCTAAGATAGTTTCTCTCCAAGTGTTGGTAGATTCATCTGCAATAATGAGACTTGGGGTGGAAACGGACAGAGAGTCGCTTGCGGGGTCAACATTACGTAGGTTCTCATAGGATGTGACTGCTGTGCGTTCAGTGGAAACATCGCTTGAAATATGCGAAGGTGAATATGTAGAGTCATGGACCGATTCAGCTTCTCCATATTGGGGAGGGTCAATTCCTCCATTGAAAGTGTTTTGGTACATGTCGTAGGACGGTAATATTGACCACACGGGGTCCTCCTTCTGATACGGCTTTGATTCCATGATGCAATTCTTTTATTTTATTGTGTTCAAAATTGAATGAATTGAGACAAGAACGAAGTGGAGTAGCAGTTCTGGCGAGATCACTCAGATTGATGCGGGGTGATATATTGTACAATGCAATCACGCAATTGAGACTTGATCCAGAAAAAAACCACCAAAGATAAAGCGTCAACTATTTACACAACCCTGTGTATAATGCCAATTTGGATTCTTGATTTGGATATAATATATGAAGATGTATCACCAGATCTGCGAAGTCCATGGTTTATATGAAGTGGGATGAATTCGTAATCTATCTGATGACTCAAGTGTAAAAGCCCAGATGCACCCTTTCCATTATCTTGCAGCTGGTATACAGGGCTGCATGAAGCTTGTGATTGGTAAGCTCGTAAACAAACTTACACTCTTTGTAAATGTGTTTGTACCTGGGGATTTCTTTTTTGAGAATGGACTCATATATAAAGCCAGAGATATTCCCGCTTCCTGGCTGAGATATTCTTCTCTTTATGCTTTGTTTCCCCTCTTCGGGGGTTATTTCTCTTTTATCCGAATTTTTCAGGTGCGGCCAATTGTGTGCCCTGGGGAGTGGGGGCACCGACAACCGTAGAAACAAATGCGGGTGCGAATCTATGTTTGGGCGAACGGCTCTACACAACACGCTTCGGAGATCTTCTGCGAAGTTCCATGGATACTGGACTTTCACACAAGGTAGTGTCAAAAGAGGACAGAAGGCGAATTTTTTTATTGATTTGATGAAAATTGGCTTATACAGGAAAGTGTTGATACTAACTACTTGCTATTATTGTTATTGTTATTTGTATTGTTATTGCTATTGTTATTGCTTTCTCTATTGTTCCCTGGTTTCTTCTGGACTGGCTCTACTATATGGTGACTAGTTTCTCACGGGCCAATTCACTCCACGCGGGGCCACTATTTTCTTGGTGCACATAGATGGGATTTATTATGCCAATAAACAATAGAATTTACGAGATTCTCACGAATAAAGCTTGGCGTGATCGGAGATATCGTGCACTCGTAAAGAAAAACAATATTATTTTTCTATCAGCCAATGAATTTCTGCACGCCGGGGTTATGCGGTTCCTGATTCTTCTAGGAAAGAGAATCGGCCCGAGTCACCGTTCTGAGAGTGCAAGCGGCGCCGCGTGGCCGCAAGGCATATTTGCCTTTGAGGTAATAGGATACGCAGATCTGCATTAACAGATTATGAGTAAGAGATGTAAAGCAAATTTTTGCGTCTTGATCTTTGGGAGAAGGGGAAATATTGAAATTGTAGAAAAAAAGGGTATCTGTACCAGGGGTATTATCCCTTTTAGGTAATCCTCTTTAGGCATGGTTGATTGAGTCCGGCTTTCGCTCGCGAAGCTACAAAAAAGATGGATAAACAGTAAAAAGCCGCCAACATAATTTCGCTTAACAGATTAAAGAGGTTGCGTCATTTCTTTCACAATATTCATTTTTTGTGAAATCACGGTTGCTGCAAAAGTTTGTGCGTTGCCGGCAAGAGTTCCCAAACAAAATTTTCACTTCCGGCAAGTAACCGCGAGTTATCGATATTAAAACTGACTCATTCAATTATAGGTGTGGGATGAATTGAAAATTCTTGCGAGCTCAGATGATCCCAATTTTTTTTGTAAGAGAAATTATCCTTGGTAAATCGAAATTTAAGAAAGAACCACAATCATTTGCTATACACACAGAAAGAAAAGCAGGCGAATTTGAACCGGCCGCTAAAGATCCAATGGACACAGAGAACAACAATGATTCAGGGAGCCATGCCTTTTCATTTTACCAACAGGCTTGAAGCACCGAAAACTCGATATTTCCTGATAAAACAAAGAACTATCAGTGAAAGAACTAATTTTGACTTAGGAACAAGCACGTGAAGCCTTCCTACCAAGATCTTCATATGATCTTAGAAGCCGGAAGCAAATGATATCTAAAGCTAAAAAAACGTGCAAAAATTGGCAATTAAATTGATAATAAGGATGACCTGGAGATGGAACTGGCCTATTTGGATGTCTGTGATGTTCTGGTAAAGATCAAGTCAATACCTTTGAACATCCTGTCTTCTACCCTTCGAATTGTGAAAAGTCATTATCAATATCCTAGGAAAATGGTCAATAGTGTGATATGCCAGAAGTGACAGCTGTAACAGAAACCTTTTCAAGCTTATGCTATAGTTTCATGATCATAGAAGAGTATATTGCTTTCTAACTATATTAACGGATCAGCAAAAGAAGGAGCAAGTAGCCATTAATAACCTAGGACTATTAATAATATTCAAGAAAATTAACCTCAAGAAGAGATGCACCAAAAGCAGAAGTAATAGCCTGTAAAACATAGTGTTCAAGTGTTTTGCTAATATATGAAAAATATAATTAGTCTTTGGCAAAATAGAACAATCTGTTATTCGGCCTTCAACAAAAGCGTTTAAACATTGAAGAGCTAGTTATACTTCTGGAAGGTGTATGTTTTAATTTTTCCATGGAAATTTTCTTTTAAAGGATTTCGTGGAAGCAAGCCGCCGCTTAATAAGACAAGGAATCTCTTAAAACACCACTTTAGAGGGCCTATGGTGTCAATCTAGTTACTTGCGATTTTAGCAATGGTAACAGGCAATTTGAGCTCTATAAATTCACCCGTAGAAAAACCAATGATAAGCTTGAGATAGTACATGCGGGCGATGTTGCAATTCTGGAAACTGGGAACCAAACAGAACTCATCCACGGAAGAGTAGTCATCTGGCAACTTGTGTGCTTTGGAGTCTTTTTTCTGCGCCTTGGTTGCATCCAAAACAACAGAAAACTCTTTAGAAAAACCCCCACCTTTGTCTTTCATTTCAATCGAAAATGAATCATCAAGGCTCAAAATATTGCCATCATTTTCAATGAACTTTGACTCCCGCATGATGAGATTATTGGTCTTTGTTTCCAAGGAAGCCAACGCACTAACATCTTCAAGAAGAGACATTTACAACTTGAGGTTTGTGCTTCCAACGTCCCTGATGATCGAATAAAGCTCCGAAGCGTATTTTCTCATCGGATTTTTAACGATATTCTCGAAATTGTCCGACAGTTTGAAGTCAACAAGTTTACAGGACTGGTTCCGAAACAAGTGGTCATGAATGAGCTCAATGGGGATGGGATGATTAACTGCCTTTGCAGTGAAAACCACCAATTCTGGAATTATTCGGGTTATGCGTGGGACTCTAGCCTCTTGAAGGCCATCATAAGGCTGGAAACAAACCTTGACCGGTATCTCAAGCTTCCAAAAGTGGTCGTTTTCTGAAACCACGCTTTTGAAACGTTTTGGCGACATATAATTCAAAATGTACTCTGCCTTGGGGCTAAATATTTGTAACATGCCCTGGTATTTCACGGCACCCAAAAGTTTTTTCTTGATCAAAGGCACAGAGATCTCGTAGTTTGTAGGTTTGACAGATTTTAAGCTATTACCTTTGGATATATTATCGAAACGTGTGTATAGCTGACGGGATTTAAGTGCTCTATTCGTAGAGTCGCTTGAACTCAGTTCAAAGTCCAGAGAAGGATGTGATGGCAATTTACCACCAGCTGCCAAAATCTGTCTCATCTCATTACCCTCGTGTATCTTTTCCCTAATTCGACCAAGGAGATTTTCATAGAGAATTCTGGCCATTTCTGCATTTATGAGCCTTTCAGAGGTGCTTAGGATGCTAGACTCTTGGATGACACGAATATAGGAAACACATTCCCTGAAAATGATAAACTCGTCACCCTTCACATTGATCAATTTGGTGGACAGATTAAACTTATCCCTGACATTGAAATGCGAGGCCTTACCGATAAAACGTGCTAAAACACCGTAGCTGGTAGATGTGCCAGTGAGGGAAAAGTCTTTTGGGTCGCGGAATCTCCGATCGATGATACATTTTTCTTTCTCACTAAGCCCCAATGTAGGGGGCAACAAGGTATGACTTGGTAAGTTGTGGTCGTTACATTCCGTATCTAGTAACCGCTCAGGAATCTTGAAAGTGAAGAAACGCTTATACAAGATCCCCGGCTGCAATATACGACCAACAATTCCCAGGTGAGACCCATCAATAGGGTCAATAGTACATACAGCAGAGTACTGGTCTTCAATTTTTTCAGATAACAAGCGGTCTACGGTTGACTGAGTCCAGGAGGCTGCAAAGTCGTACATTTCCAAATAATTCTTGACCTTGACCTTTGAGAATTTGGTGTGATCATCAGCCTTTACCGTGAAAACGCCCTCGAAAAGCACATAGAACATATCGAAAGGAAGAGGTATAGAGCAGTTATTTCTAATGAGAATGTACCCGTTCAAAAAGTCACCCTGTTTGTACTCGAACTGCAGCGGATCGATATGTTTGGGGACTACTTCACCCTTTGCCACACCCTCCGTGAAATGCACAGAAATCTCGACATTCTTTGTGTAAGGATTATCAGAAGAGGAAAAGTTTCTCAAGTTGTGGATATTATCTAGAATAGTTTCTCTCCATGTGACCGTGGACTCATCCGCAACAATGAGACTGGGACTGGAAACAGACACAGAATCGCTGGAAGAATCGACAGTAGGTAGATTCTCACGCGACGTAACTGTAGTGGCTTCAGTGGGTACATCGCTTGAAATGTTGGATAATGAATACATCGAGTCATTTACTGGTTGAGCTTCTCCATATCGCGGAGGATCTCTTCCCGCATTGAAGGTGTTTTGATACATGTCGTACGACGGTAGAATGGACCACACGGGGTCTTCTTTTTGACCAGCTTTTGATGTCATGATTTCTTTACTTGAGAGTGGAATGGGTGATGAAAAACGAGGCGAAGATCAAAGACACCGTTCAGTTTTGTATGTGAATGTCGATAATAAACACGAACCAAGCACGGGAAATAGACCCAGGCGAAGACCAACGAAAAAAATAAACAGGGAAGAATTAAAATATCAACTGGCCCAGTGCCGGTGTGTGTGATGTCGGGATTGGGGATCTTGGTATGATGGATGGTAAATTTTCAGATCCACGAAGACCACGCTCTGAATCTTATGGGTTCCATCATTAATAAACTTTGATGAGTCAAATGGAAAACCTCGGATGCAGCCTATTTTTGTTGGTTTTTGCAGCTGGTATACAGGGCCGCAGTAAGCTGGTTGCGAGACGGTAAACATATTGCACTTCTGAAGTGAGGTTGATAATTTCCCCAGTGATTCATTCCGGATTTTGGGAAAACACGATGCACTCATCACTAAAAAAAAAGAACAAAACAAAACAAAGCAAAAAATTATACTTGTGTCCTTTTTTCGGGCGAGGGTCCTAGTAGCCATGCAATTCCTATTGCGGCCAAGTCCGTGAGGTCAGTGAGGTCTGCCATAAAGCAAGCAGCAACCGTGCGATTTTATGCTCGGATTGGTATCCACCCATTTGCATTGTCTTCTAGTCCTAAGCTAAGCTGTCGTCCTAGACTACAGCCGCGAAGCTTAACCGGGTGGCTCCAAGTCCCAACAGGCTGGGTAATGATAGCGCGATTTGGTGGGGTTTCCAAAGTGAAATTTCTAGTTGAATTTGGAAGCGAAGACATCGCAGAAATGAAAACTTAGATAATTGCATTATAAGGTTGAACTAAGTTTCGGGGCACCACCAATGGGCTTCTTTGGTTAGATTAATTTCTCCAATAAAATGCAGCAAAAGATGGTGTTATTCTAATGTAATCTTCCATTTCTAACAAGGTTTAGGTTTTAGGCTATTCTTTTTTCTTGCGAATAATTCACCCAAAGAGGAAATCGCGACAACCGGTTAACCATACGCGACTACGGTTGGCATTCCAGGCTCCGAGGAATAGAAGTCGGTGTTGAGTACCTGATCTGGTACCATACACAGAATACATATTGTATACAATTTTTTTTTTTTCGTTAGTCATGTATTGTTACTCTATATAAGGTATCTAATCGCGCGACATATATGTCTGGGAAGGGCGTAGCCCACAAACCCAGGCATGGTGTAATTTGTTTGGGTGTTTAGTATTGAAAATTAGTTGGTTGACAATATGTAATTCTTATAGGTGCTGGTCAGCTCTCTGTGTACTACGTAGGATGTTAGCCAATTGGATTGTCTAGAGACGTAGTACTGCATATTTGGGAATGTCCAATTCCTATTTGCTGAAAGAGTTTTCACTCTTTCAGTTATCTAGCTTCTTAATGCTCTTAACAAGGTATTAACCTTTACTTGATTAGCTAGTCATCTTAACTAGTCTACTCTCTGGATCTTTCTACAATGCAGGTATATCTAGGTCTTCAGGCTACACTATAGTTTAGGTGTATCAAACGTGCCTTAGGGCTACGTCTACACTACATTAACTTTACCTTCCCTCTGTCCCGGGGCCTGTTCTCCGGAAAGTCCATTTCCAGAGATACCTCTTCTGTCCAACTATTACCAGTATGGTGGAATATATTGAAAACATACTATTGTTCCAGGCCTATACAGTCTGTCCCACATAATTCAATACTTGGCGTGCAAGGTCGTGCAGATTCCGATCCGTACTCCTGTATGCACCCCTCGCACATACTTCTGCGCGGCGGCCAGGTCTGGAACCTAGTTCGTGATTATTTGTAGCTGTGATACGTCTCTTATAGAGCGCGATAAAGATATTGGTAAGTTCTCTGATGTGTGGTTCTCGGGTGTATTTACCCATTTTGCAATTCCGTGTATGTCATCAATAGTATCAGGTTTTATTGGAGTGCGAGAACGCTGGTCCAGAGAGAACTCTACATAGACACTCATTCAATACAATGATCTTGATAAGGGAATTATATTACAGGACTACATCAAAGAGCGAATTGAAAACAAACTGGTGCCTTCTTTTGAAACAAAACAGCGGGGAAGATATAGCTATGTACGTATTTCTAAGGTGGGTCTAGAAGAGTCTACGAGTGTAGCCGAGATGCCGAGATGCCGAGATGCCGAGATGCCGAGATGCCGAGATGCCGAGATGCCGAGGATGCCAGGGCAGTCATGAGCGGAACACCAGATAGCAACGCAATTTGTGGTATAAATAAGCAAACTATATGTTTTTCCGTTTAAAAAAAACAATAAATTGCATTAGATGGTGGAATATTATTTGTTGTCTCGTTCAACTAAAAGAATGCTGTATCTTTAAACTTGACTCCCGTGGGTTATACTTTACGTCATTATCCCCCAAAAATCGTTAAAAGATATCAAATCAACTTCAAGAGATTAAAATCAATAGGCTTGGGATTTTTTTAGTGGTTGAAGTGCTTAACGTTTTCCAATTTCCCCATCTATCACAGCTCGTGACCTTATTTTTGAAACCCATGTATCAAGGGAACGGAAGTTTTTTACCTGCCACCAATTATTGGCGCTGAAACGTAAACGTAAAAAAGTCTCGAATATGGAATTCACATCTGCTTACTTCCGGAGGTCCATTGAGCTCTTTCGTTCTAAAAATTGCTACATCAGTATTCTGTTTTCCCTCATGGGAGATTTCCTCTGTTACTTATAATGACAAAAAATAATACTTCGATTAATAACTCAGTTTCCTGGAAGCTTAGCAATGTCTACAGGCAACTTGAGCTCTATAAATTCACCTGTAGAAAGTCCAATGATGATCCGAAGATAATACATCCGGGCGATGTTACAATTTTGGAAACTAGGAACCAAACAGAACTCGTCCGATGAAGAATAGCCAACAGGCAACTTTTGCAGTTTTAAACTCCTCTTCTGTGCCTTGGTTACATCTACCACAATGGAAAGCTCCGTAGAGTTTTTGTCCAAACCGATTGAAATGGGCTTCTCAAGGCTTAACAGATTACCATTACTTTCAACTATTTTGGACTCTCGCAAAGAAAGCTTATTTTCCTTTACCTCTAGTGATGTCAAGGCATTAACATCTTCGATAAGAGACTTTTCTACCTGGAAGTTACTGCTTCCAAATTGGGAAATGTACGAGTGGAGTTCAGAAGCGTACCTCTTCATGGGAGTTTTCACGATGTTTTCGAAATTGTCCAGCAGTTTGAAGTCAACTAGTGTACACGACTGGTTCTGAAACAAGTGGTCGTATGTGAACTCAACAGGGATTGGATGTTTGCCTGATTTAGCTGTAAACACCACCAATTCTGGAATGATCAACACTATGCGTGGAGTTTTCAGTCCAGAGAAACTCTCGGAATTACCAGAAGGCTGGAAACAAACCTTGATAGGAATCTCAAGCTCCCACAAGTGTTTGGCAACCAAACTCCCACTAGTATATTGTTTTGGCGACATGTAGTTCAAGAAATACTCAGTCTTTGGGCTTGAAATATTTATTACACCTTGGCACTTCATCGCACCAAAAAGTTTTCGCTTGATCAAAGGCACATAGATCTCATAATTCTTCAGCTGCGTTGATTTCCTCGCGCCTTTAGATTTGTCTTCGAGGTGCGTATATAGCTGGTGGCCTTTATTTGTTGGGTCTGTACAGACCGACAGGGAAACTAGAGCATGGAGATCTTGCAATTTACCGCCAGACGCTAAGATTTGTTGCATTTCATTGCCTTGGTTGATTTTCTCCCTGATTCTACTGAGAAGATTATCATATAAACTTCTGGCGGTTTCTGCATTGATGAGCTTTTCAGTGCTGCTTAAGATGCTGGACTCTTGAACGATACGAACAAAGGAAGCACACTCTCGGAAAATGATAAACTCGTCACCTTTCACATCAATCAATTTGGTGGATAAGTTAAACTCATCATTGACATTAAAGTGCGAGGCTTTTCCAATGAAACGCGCCAAAACGCCGTAGCTGGTAGAAGTACCAATGAATGAAAAGTCGTTCGAGCTCTGAAACCTTTGCTGGACCATGATTTCATCTTTTTCTTTTATGCCCAATGTTGGAGGCAAACATGTATGACTTGGCAAGCTGTGATGATTACACTCAGTGTCCAATAACCTTGCAGGAATCTTGAACGTGAAAAAACGCTTGTATAAGACGCCGGGCTGCAATACACGACCCACAATCCCTATTTGGGACCCATCAAGAGGATCAATAGTACATCCTACACAGTGCTGAACTTGGCTCTTTTCACACAACAAGCGATCCACTTTCCACTGAGTCCAAGAGGCCACAAAGTCGTACATTTCCAAGTAATTCTTAAGCTTGACTTGGCGGGCCTTAGGATTCTGTCCATTTTCTGTAACAGTAAAGTTTCCTTCGAAAACAACGTAAAACATATCGAAAGGAATTGGGACAGAACACTTGTTTCGGATGAGAATATATCCATTCAAGAAGTCACCCTGCTTGTACTCGAACTGCAGAGGGTCAATGTGTTTTGGAGCCACTCCGCGTTCACCAACGTCTTCCGTGAAATGCATCGAAATATCGACATTCTTTGTATATGGATTATCAGACGACGAAAAATTTCTCAAGTTGTGGATGTTGTCCAAAATTGTTTCTCTCCAGGTATTGGTAGATTCATCGGCAACAATGAGACCCGGATTGGGACCAAAGGAATCACTGCCAGGGTCAAGATTCGGCGGAGTTTGGTATGATGTGACGGCGGTTGCTTCGGTTGGAACTTCACTTGAGACGTGAGAAGGTGTATATGTAGAGCCATGGACTGATTCATTTTCTCCATATTGCGGAGGGTGCCTTCCTCCACTGAATGTATTTTGGTACATGTCGTAAGAAGGTAGAATGGACCACACGGGATCATCTTTCTGGGCAGGTTTTGTTTCCATGATGCGATATCTTTCCTTGAAAAACGGAGAGAATATAAGACAACAACGAAGGGAAGCAACAGCAATTATAGCTAGATCACTAATATATGGATTTCGGGTGGTGATAATTGATTTGACCCAAGCTCAGTATTAACACCCAGAAATTAAATACAAAGGTGTGACTATTTTGGCAGCTTTGTGCGCAATAGCAACTTTTGGAATCTTGATGTGACTAAAAATTTAAGAATAACCACATCGGCCCGCGAAAGTCATCTTCTATATGTTGCCGGGTTAAACTCGTAATCTATCTTGATGAGTCAAAGGCCGTTAATGCGAATGCGGACTACTTTTTGCAGCTGGTATACAGGGTTGCCTTAAGCCGAAGATAAACTTACGAACACATCCCAAATTTTATAAATCACAGTTTAGTATTTGGCGCCGAAGGATTTGAAATCAAAGCGATGCGTTCTTTTTCTCGCCAAAATATTTCTTACTTTGGATCTGTCTTTGGATCTGTCTTTGGATCTGTCTTTGGATCTGTCTTCATTGGTTTATTCTCTGGCCAAAATTATACAGTGCAGAAAGTCCGCCCTGGAACGGGTAGCAACCACGCAAATATTTGAATCTCACACCACCTCCACCAAGCAATTCAGTCTCCAGAATTTAGAGTTTCAACAAGACAGGGATTCCTGGTAAAATGCATTTTTCAGTGACTGACTAGATCTTCAGGTTTTGCCTTTTACTCACATACAGTATAATCTGGTAGGAACTCAGTAATATAATCTGGTTCAAGAGAATATTCGATTATTTAATGCTTTGGCAAGGTTTATGTTCCGTTAAAAGCAGGATTGACGCAGTTTTCTTCCATCGGACAGACCAGGTCCAGCATGCTTTATCTAGACACTTTTCTGTGCACAGAAGGTGATGGAAACGAAGAGCGACCACTGCATGAACGTTATTTAAGTTTAGAAAGGGATACGTAAAAAAAAAAATACGTTCTTATTTTAAATTAATAGCTTGGGGGAGTTGGTCCCCGCTTGATCCCGCCAGCAATTCTGCTCTTAGAGCTCTTACGAAAAAAACGTAGGGTTTGGATAAGAAAGAAGATTCCGTTGAAAAGCTGTTGTATATCATCAGTAACTGATGTTTCTTTAATAAGTACAGCGGTAAATATTCAAAAACAAAGCAAAATTCATTTATTAAAGATATTGCGTCGCTCTCAGTTGGGACTTCCTTGGACTCTGGTTGAAGTTAGTATTTAATTAGATAGGGGAACAATATTTCTAGCATCAATTATGGACCGCCCAGATTGGAACGTTATTCTTCCGCACCGTGAACCCACTAAATATTTCAATGATTTATGTCCGTTTGTGACGTGTGAAAAGATTCGAACGACTCCTCAAGAAAATAATCTCTTTTCATGCCCAAAAGTAGAAAGCTTCTTGTTAGCTGCTTGAGAGCATAAAGGTTTGTCATGCTTCTCCTCACTTATTAATTACAATTTTTACGTATGAACGTGATTTTTGATGCATGGATCCAAATCCAAAATTGTCACAACAGTAGTCTGCCACTATGAATGAATAAAATTTGGATGCTGTTTGATAACTTAGTTGCCCGGAAATTTAGCAATATTCACCGGCAACTTGAGCTCTATCAATTCCCCCGTAGAAAGTCCAATGATGATACGAAGATAATACATCCGGGCGATGTTGCAATTTTGGAAACTGGGAACCAAACAGAACTCGTCAACGGAAGAGTAGTGCTCTGGTAACTTTTGGGCTTTGTAGTTTTTTTTTGTGCCTTGGTTGCATCAACCACAACCGAAAACTCCGTAGAAAAAACATCCTCTTTTTTGTCCAAACCAATTGAAATTGAATTCTCAAGGCTTGTCAGAGTGCCATTGCTTTCAACTAGTCGTGAATCTCTCAAATTAAGCTTATTTGCCTTCGTCTCTATTGATGCTAAGGCAATGACATCTTCGAGAAGGGACTTTTCCACCAGTAAGCTGTTGCTTCCAAATTGGGTAATGTACGAGTAAAGTTCAGAAGCGTAACTCTTCATAGGCTTTTTCACGATGTTGTCGAAATTGTCCAGCAGTTTGACACCAACAAGTTCACATAACTGGTTCCGAAATAAGTGGTCGTATGTGAATTCAACTGGGATTGGGTGCTTACCTGCTTTCGCCGTAAAAACCACCAACTCTGGAATTAACAAGACGATGCGTGGAGGTTTCAGTTCAGAGCAACTCTCGGAATTACCAGAAGGTTGGAAACAAACCTTGATAGGAATTTCGAGCTCCCATAAGTGCTTGGTACCCAGACTCCCGCTTTTATATTGTTTTGGCGACATGTAGTTCAAGATATACTCAGTCTTTGAACTTGAAATCTGCAACGACCCTCGGCATTTCAGCGCACCCAAAAGTTGTCGCTTGATTAAAGGTACAGAAATCTCATAATTCTGCAGCTTTACTTCCCTCAAATGCGCACCTTTAGAAAAGCTATCGAGGCGCGTATATAGCTGTCGGGCTTTAATTATTGCATTTATGGGTGCTCTACAGACCAGAGCAAAGTCGATAGAATGGAGGTCTTGTAATGCTCCACCGGCCGCTAAGGTTTGCCTCATTGCATTGCCTTGGTCGATTGCTTCTCTGATTCTGCCAAGAAGATTATCGTAAAGAATCCTGGCCGTTTCGGTATTAATGATCTTTTCAGTTCTGCTTAGGATGTTAGACTCTTGGACTATACGAATGAAGGAAGCACACTCCCGGAAAACGATAAACTCTTCACCTTTCAGATCAATCAATTTGGTGGCCAAGTTGGACTCATCATTGACATTGAAATGCGACGCCTTACCGATGAAACGCGCCAAAACCCTGTAGCTGGTCGAGGTACCAGCAAACGAAAAGTCGCCAGGGGCTTGGAGCCCTTGGTCGAGCATCTCTTGCTGTTTTTCACAGAGACCCAACGTTGGAGGTAATAATGTATGACTCGTCAAGTTGTGTTCATTACATTCCGTGTCTAGTAAACGTTCAGGAATCTTGAACGTGAGGAAACGCTTATACAAGATGCCCGGCTTTAATATGCGGCCCACAATCCCTACATGGGACCCATCAATAGGATCAATATTACATATAGCGGAGTACTGATCTTGAAACGGTTCAGAAACCACACGATCGACTGTGGACTGGGTCCACGAGGCCGAAAAGTCGTACATTTCCAAGAAATTCTTGATGTTGACTTGGCAGGGTTTAGAAGTGTGTCCTTTCTCTGCAACAGAAAAGTTACCCTCGAAAAGCACATAAAACATATCGAAAGGGATTGGGATGGAACCTTTGTTTTGGATGAGAATGTATCCATTCAAAAAGTCACCCTGTTTGTACTCGAACTGCAGCGGGTCAATATGTTTTGGAGCTACTCCACGTTTACCAACGTCTTCAGTGAAATGCACTGAAATATCGACATTTTGCGAGTTTGGATTATCGGAGGAAGAAATATTTCTCAAGTTGTGGATATTATCTAAAATGGTTTCTCTCCATGTGATGGTGGACTCATCTGCAATAATGAGACTGGTGTTGGATATTGGTGAAGAGTTACTGTATGGGTCAACATAATCTGGAGATTGGTCTGATACGACTGTAGTCGCTTCCGTATGGATTTCACTCCAATTATGTGATGGTGTATATGTAGGGTCATGGACTGAGTCAGCTTCTCCATAATCTGGGGGGTTCAACTCGGCGTTGAAAGTGTCTTGATACATGTCGTATGATGGTAGAATTGACCACACGGGATCATCTTTTGGGGCAGGTTTTGACTCCATGATGCAACTTTCTTTGTTTTCTTCACTTGATAATGGAATGAAAAGTGGGGCTGAAATGAAGGAAAGTTACAGTACTTGTGGTGTGATCACCCATATATGGATTTTGTGTCACGATAGTTGAACAACCTAAGCTCAGTAATAATACCCATAGATAAAATACAGAAAAGATAAAGGCGGGGCTATTTTGGCAGCTGGGTACGCAATACCAAGTTTTGGAATCCTGATTTAGTTAAATAAAAATTTAGAATAACTACTTCGCATCCGCGGAAGCCCTGTTCTCTATATTTCTGGGTTAAACTCTTCCTGATGAGTCAAATTGGACGCGGATGCGGGTTTAGTTATGTTTTGCAGCTGGTATACAGGGTTGCCTTGGGCCGAGGATAAGCTTATAAATGCATACTGCTACTTCCAAAGTTGTCCCTTTGGCAACATAGCTTTTAATTTAAGATTTCGACTGGGTCAAGCCAACCCGAAGCACTATCATTTTCACTAAAGCCTTTTATTATTGTACTATTATTGTACTATCGCTTCTTTTAATGGTCCATCCGTCTTTTATTGGTCCATCCCATCTTTTCATGGGATTATTAGACCAAACTTATACTGTATCTTGGGGCCAAGTCCGCCCTGAAGCAAGTAGCAACCACGCGACCAAGGAAACATCAGCTGTATTTCAAACAACGTGGGCAAAGAAAAAATGCCCTTTTAAAGTGTGAAGTGACGCTGGGCCAGTTTTCTTCTTTGGGAGTGGGTTTAATCTCTATGGCACTGTATATATCATCTTGTGAAATTCTAATAGTCGATTACTTACTCGATGCACCGGTTGGGGTTTTGTTATATTATAGTGCAAGCAGATGACCAGGGTCTCCACATTGGAGAGACCTGATTTAAGCAGATGAGGTTTGATTTGAACACCCGAACTATCTTATAAGGACCTCGGAAATTTCACGTATTACTGTCATGGCATTTTGTACTAATTTTTCTTTTGTGAGTGGGGCAATATCCAAACAGAAGAAGTTCATCGTGGTATACACCGAAAAGTATGAAATTTCACGTCAGCTTTATACCTTTGAGAGGGACAAAATTCGTCAAGTTTGGCAACTTCGTGAATTTTTTGGAATGCTAATTCATGAATGTGTTGCTTGAAGAAGAGTCTGATTCTTTTTGCTAAACATGGCTACAATACTTACTGTTGTTTACTCTCGAGGGACAGATTTACTCGACTGCTACTAACGAGGACACAAAGATGATGTTTGATAATCTAGTTGCCTGGGAATTTAGCAATATTCACAGGCAACTTGAGCTCTATAAACTCGCCCGTAGAAAACCCAACGAGGATGCGAAGATAGTACATTCGGGCGATATTACAATTCTGGAAGCTAGGAACCAAACAGAACTCGTCCGACGAAGAGTAGCCAGCAGGCAACTTTTGGACATTTGTATCTTTTTTCTGGGCTTTGGTAGTATCTACCACTATGGAAAACTCTTTGGAAAAAGCACCACCGTTTTTGTCCATACCAATAGACATAGCCTTTTCAAGGCTTCTTAGAGTACTATCACTTTCGACTAGCTTTGACTCACGTAAATGGAGGTTATTGGCCTTCACTTCCAACGACGCTAATGCATTGATGTCTTCCATTAGGGACTTTTCAACTTGGAAGTTGTTGCTTCCAAACTCTTTGATGTGAGAATGGAGCTCAGAAGCATAGCTCTTCATAGGCTTTTTGACAATATTTTCGAAATTATCCAGCAGCTTGAAGTCAACAAGTTTACAGGACTGGTTCCGGAACAAGTGATCGTGTGTGAGCTCAATAGGGATTGGATGCTTAGCTGCCTTAGCAGTGAAAACCACCAACTCTGGAGTAATTCTAGTAATGTGAGGGATCTTTGGGCCTTGTAAATTTTCGGAGGGCTGGAAAGAGACCTTGATGGGAATTTCAAGTTTCCACAGATTTTTGTTTTGTGAATTCCCACTTTTGAATCGAGTCGGGGACATGTAATTAAGGAGATACTCTGTCTTTGGGCTTGAAACCTGCAACATTCCTTGGCATTTGACCGCACCCAAGAGTTTTTTCTTTATTGAGGGAACCAAAATCTCGTAGTTACTTGGCCTCACAGGCTTTGTCCCGGTAGTTTTTGAGATGTTATCGAGGCAGGTGTATAATTGTCGAGCTTTATGAGCTTGATGGGCAGCGTCACCACAGCCACGAGTATTATCCAAAAAGCCAGGAGCAGGTATTTCCTCCAATTTTCCACCATTCTCCAATAATTTTCTCATTTCGTTACCTTGGTCAATTTTCTCCTTGATTCGACCTAGAAGATTGGCATAAAGAAGTCTGGCAGTCTCGGCATGTATGAGTTTTTCAGAGTTGCTCTGGATATTAGACTCTTGAATAACACGAACATAAGAGACACGTTCTCTGAAAATAATATACTCGTCACCCTTGATATCAATCAATTTGGTTGCAAAGTTGAATTCGTCATTGACCTTAAAGTTGGAAGCTCTACCGATAAAACGAGCCAAAACGCCGTAGCTTGTAGAAGTGCCAAAAAAAGAAAAGTCATTGGAGTTTCGAGATTGAATATTCATCAAACGTCTTTCCTTCTCACTAAGACCCAATGTAGGGGGCAATGCAGTGTGGCTTAGCAAATTGTGGTCATTACATTCAGTATCCAAAAGCCGATGTGGGATTTTGAATGTGAAGAATCGCTTGTATAGTACCCCTGGCTTCAACACACGGCCAGCAATACCCAAGCACGATCCATCGATAGGATCAATCGTGCCAGTATTAGAGTACTGGTTCTCAGTATTTTCAGACAACAAACGGTCGATTCTCGACTGGTTCCATGAGGCTGCGAAATCGTACATTTCCAAGTACTTTTTGATTTTGATTTGTGACTTTTTAGGGGTATGTCCATCCTCTGTAACAGTAAAGTTTCCCTCAAAAAGAACATAAAACATATCGAAAGGGATAGGAATGGAGCACTTGTTTTGAATGAGAATGTATCCATTCAAAAAGTCACCCTGTTTGTACTCGAACTGCAGCGGGTCAATATGTTTGGGGACGACTCCACCCTTTCCCACGTCTTCAGTGAAATGCACAGAAATATCGACATTTTGAGTGTATGGGTTATCGGAGGACGAGAAATTTCTCAAGTTGTGGATGTTGTCCAAAATTGTTTCTCTCCAGGTATTGGTAGATTCATCGGCAATAATGAGACTGGGACTGGAAACAGACAGAGAATCACTGATAGGATGGAATTGACCTGGGGTTTCGTATGATGTGACTGCAGTCGCTTCTGTGGGGACTTCACTTGATATATGCGAAGGTGTGTAGTTGGAACCATGGACCGATTCTTCTTCGCCATATTGAGGAGGGTCAATTCCTCCATTAAAGGTGTTTTGGTACATGTCATAAGATGGCAAGATTGACCACACGGGGTCCTCCTTCTGATAGGGTTTTGCTTCCATTGTGAATAGGTCTGAAAATAGTAAATAGGGATAGCTCACTAAGATTGTCAACTGGTGTGGTAAGTTTCTGGGCTTACTTGTGAGAGGTCTTGCAGTTGAATGGGAAAAAATTAAGTTCTTGAAGAGTCCGATGCCAGGATATGAAAGCTTAAAATAGAAGAGGTTGTTCTACGTCTGGAATGCCCATCTTTTATATAGATTTCGTAAAACCACGATACCCGGAGATGCCCTCCTCGGATGTGCCATATCATCTTGCAGCTGGGATACAGGGCGACATATGGCGACATATGGCACGTCTGTTGAGTCGGCAAGCATGAACACAGCCGTGGGATGTGAGTGATTATTTTGATCAATTTCTTTTGCTTATTTGGTTTTGTTATATATCAAATTACACCTTTTTTACTTAGAAGAAGTAGCCACAAGATGGCCGCTTTTGAAAACACTTATACATTTTATAAAAGGTCATCGTTTTCCATCTAGGGTTATTGTGGTCTTTTTTCTATCGTGATCAGATTTGTAGGGCGCCCATGTGTTGCGTGCCCTGGGAATGAAGAGATGCGGAATTCTTTCGGTGAACAACGCAAATATTTCGAGATTTTTGCATGGAAATTCCACGACGCTCCACGAGGCCTCCAAGGTTTATAGATTTAAGAAATCTCAAAGTCATAATGAAAAATAATCAAGAAAGCCAAAATCTTTTTTGGAACATCTTTTATTCTTAGATTCGGTCTCCATTGTATTTTATACCTTGATTCCCATCTGAGACGAAGACTTTTCATAACCTCTCTTTTTCATACATTACACGATACGATTTTTCTTCTTTGTGACAACCAGTTTTGGGATTTACGACTGTACACGAGAATTTAATGACACACGCCAAATTTCTTAAAGCAGTTTACATGCTGGTGTGATAACCAGTCCAATCAGCGGCCCCCACGGACGTGTGGCTTCAGGTGCTTGATTGCGCACGATACGAAAAAGCGCAATTTCAATGAGTCAATGATAAATTATGGATGCATGCCCAATGAAAGAAAATAAGGTGGAGAATCAATCCCTTTTGTGAAATCTTGTTTTTTTTATATATACAATTTTTGCGTTAGAGCTTTTTATATGTTAGATTGATGTGTTTGGCCACATTTCGTTGACCAGAGCAGAAGGTTCTCAGTATGTAATGACTCATTGTCACTTTTTGCGCTTCTCAATAACACCAAGTACAGTTTGCGCGTTTCCTCATCTTCCATGTGCATTTTGCGTTTTGCGCTTTGTGCTTTGTCCAGCGCTCCAGAGTTGATCCGTTTTGGTTACGAATGTTTGCTAGATTTCTGCACCGTGTGAGATCGGATCTATAGGTATGGCCTCTCATAAAACGCTAATATACGCCACCGAGTTATATACCTACTCAACCAGAAAAGCTCAAAACATGGTGGATGGTATGCTAAGACCTGAGTGTCGATGGCCACAAGAAGGTTAAATGCGAATTACTAGAACACGGTTTTGCAATAAATTGTAGTCAGGAAATGCAAGGAAAGCAGCCCCATTAATGGGAGAATAGACGTACAATGTTTCAGTGCCTACACGTGTCTCGACGCACATTTTCTCATAAGGGAGGAGCAGTAAAGAGTGATTCAAATGTTGCGTGGTTTTCCTAAATGAATGATTGCAGTAGTACAAGGTCATCTTGGGATTTCACGAGTGTTGTACAAGGTCACTTGGGGCGTGTCCCATGGGCGATTTACTTATAATTCAACTTAAAATTGTCTTTATTTCCCTTCGGACATACTACTATCCTACATCATTAATTATCGACCCAAATCTATCTGCCAAACTTCTTGAGCTCCATGTACCGGAGCCATGGGTAGACAACACCACTGAAGGCCATACAAAGCCACATGGCAATGTCTCCACCGTATTCGCCACCAACCTTTTTGGCCAACGGCCCGATCCAGTACGTCTGGGACATTCCCACGGCAGCACCAGCAGCACCACAAAGGAAAGACACAGTGGCGGCAATACCCTGGGTAAGTTTTCCTTGTGTGTTCCAGATAAGGAAGTTGTAGTTACAGTTTTCGCCGCCGGCCAATGACGAGGTGTCGGAGTCAGTGTCTTCGAACTCCTTTGTGAAGAGGTGTCTGAATTTCTTAGTCCGGAAAATGGTGTTTTCCTCTAGAAGAAGCACGAAGTAGATCGAGAGCCAGTAGCCCACCATAGGCAAGAAGTTGCCCAAAATGGCTGCAAACTTATATCTTCCAATGATAGCCAAGGCCAAGTACAAGCCAGTCATCAAGAAAGACCAGAGCCAGCGGGGAACACGCGCCAACGGAAGCCCAATAATCTGCATACCAAAAACCGCCGAATACGTGTTCAAGATGTTGTTTGAGATCAACGAAAGGAAGATAAGCACCAAGAGGAACTTACCTCCTGCGCCCCAGGGCTCGAACGCAGCACCCAACAAACCTCCCATTCCAAGCGATTCGTAAGCCTCGGCCCATGGTTGATGGTTCAACGCGATGTTTCCAATCAAAATAGCTACCACTCCCACAAACGACGTGGGGAGGAAAATCCCAAGGAACGTCAACGTGAACACCTGCATGTCGGGGGTATCTTGAGGAAACAAAATGTAGTAATCGGCGGCAATAGAGCCCCAAGTGGACGTGATCGAGTAACACAATGCAAAGAACGAGAAAGTGTTTCCCTTAAGTGTGGCGAAGTCCTCATTAGGCGCATCTGCCCACAGCAAGTACTGGTACTTATCTGCGGACACAATGTACAAGGTCAAAAACGCACCCATGACCGGGATGGAAAGAAGAGCCTCTACACGCAACAAGAAACGGATTCCACCAATGGAAATCAAAAGAGACGACACTCCAATGATGACAATCGACACCACCAATGGCACTTTTCCTTCACTGACATGGTTGAGGATTTGTCCACCAACAATACAGTTGACCACGGACCAACCCATCACACCAACTATACTGGCAATGGCCACCAACTTGACCATCCACCAGCCAAACAAAAACCGCGCTGTGACCATCTGTCTACACCCCGAGCGCGGGCCCATCAACGAGCAGTATGCGGCCACCAAACAGCCAACAAACTGGCCCAACATTCCTGCAATCAACGTCTTTTTGAGCCCAAGCCCAAAGAGCAACGGTCCCAAGTAAAAAGACGACATCGAAGACAATCCTCCGCACGCAGAAAACCAAAGGCCCGTGACTGTAATGAGTTGTCTAATCTTGTTTTGGGACCTTCTGTATGGAGAGATTCTCTCGATTCCAGTCACCTCAACTCCTACAGAGTCCAACATTTCAGACACTTTCTTGACGAGCAAGTATGGCTTGATCTCGTCCTTTTCATCCACGGCCCTGCTGGACTCATGGGCAAAAAGATCGCCCGTCTTTTCTTCCGATGTATTCATAGTTTTGTTGGTTGGTGCTATCTTCATAACTGAATGTTAGTCGGTATATAACTTGAGCAAGGTGGAAATTAGGAAATATCTTTTGATATATGACTTTTGAGAAAAAATAAGTTTTCCGATAAACGAGAGAAATAAACCGCTAACCCACAGTTACGTTGCTGATACAACTCTATATTGATGACTCTTTCATCACTTGACTCTGTCCTTTGGTGCAGGATAGGCGGCGAAAAGAGTGCATATAACACCATCGCAATCGTATCTTGGAGGTTCGTTGTAAATAGAAACGCGATGGCAGGGATGAGCTAAAAAAGGACAACAAAAAAAAGGCCCTTAATTAAAGCAGCATTAAACGAGTTATGAGCACAGAGCAAAAAGAAAAGCCCGATGCGGGGCTCGAACCCGCAACCTTTTGATTGACCTTATGAAGATTAAGAGTCAAATGCTCTACCGATTGAGCTAACCAGGCTTTGATGTTGAATTCCAAATGGTGAAATAATAGCAGGAGAGAAGTGACGGGTATCCTGCATAATAACACATGCTTCAATAATTTTAATTAATCTTGTAAAAACCCCCAATTCGTCTTTAGTTGAGAATCGGATAGATGTTTGGACTTTCAGAAATGTATTGCCTTTCAAAAATGATAGTAGAATAAGAATTGCAAACTTTGGGCCATGCTGTGAGAGTGTTTTTCGGTTTACAGCGAATACCAGTGAGTAGTTTTGACGTAAGAGCGTTGTATCTCAATAAATTAGACAAAAGTTTTAAGGTTCAGGGAATTGTATCGTGTTTGGGCCTAAATGCTTTCAATATTTGGCGTTAGATGCGTTTTTGTTGGAGTAAGCTCTAATGTCACGCAGTGGGTCTCTCTCACATACTGAGTAAGCTACATATGCAGATAAGCAATATACATCCCAGATTTCACTCACTTGAATAAAAAAAAAAAACAAGATTAATTTCAGCATATTCAAACAGGCAGGGTTTCCGAATTCTGCTCAGAGGTGAATAGGGTAAAGCGATGTATAAAAGTTTGAAAGTTTGAAACAGCTTCACAGCCATACATCTTTAATTATGGGTCATATGTACCCATCCATGATAGCAAAAACCGATGGAGAGCAATCCGATGTCTATTTTGCCTACGATAGTGGATTGTAAATGGATTTTGGCTTACCTCTACAATGAGTGTGAGTGTACCAAATTCCAGTGGCATCGAATTAGTTTTCGCCAACCAATGATTCGACGAGAGATGTTGACTCCGGTGTAAACCTAATGGAAGTTTAAAAAATCTCAACTGGGTTTTCAAGTTGTACTTAGGTCTATTCAGTTAGGCGTCGGGAAGCAGAAAATAGTGTTCTCACTTCCTTGCTGGATAAGCTTAATGGGGTGCTGGAGACGGGCCCATGTCATAACTATCTATTAAAAGTATACGATAACTTCTCCTTTGGGCAGAGGTGTTCAAGAGGAGTTGCTAATGGGAGACTTTGTGTTTAATTATTGGGCAACACCAATTGTACTACACCTGAAGTGGAATTGTGATCTAGTAACTGGGGGTTTCTGTAGTTTTTATAGGTTTTTTGCTATTGGGAAGTGATGCGCTTTTCCAGTTACATTATGTAATATTGTGTTTCTTTCAATATATATCCGAATATAGAATGTAAGCTTGGAAGTAGAAATCCTCGATGAACGCATATAACGAAAGTGGTTATTTCCCTTACCCAATTTATACAATCACATCTTTTAGATTGCTCTTATACTTAACTAGAATGTCATACATTTGCCATTAACAGATCGGTTTCATTTAAGCCGTATCTAAATGGAACAATCGGTAAATTACGCAGTGATTAAAAATCGGAAAATCGGAAAATCTTTGGTGTTTATTTAATGGTAGACCAGCCATATCTCAGGAATGGTCATATATGTGGAGGGATGCACGAGAATAGAAACACAGCAACCCAAAGAGGTCAAATGTCACGATAAACCAACCAGGCCTGGTCAGATTGTGCAAGAATGGTGAAAACATCCTTCGTTTGAAGTAGTATGGCATTAAATACCACTGAGCCATGTCTAGATGATTGGAACAAACCGGGGAGCAAAAACGGAACCGAGTAACGTTCACAGTCCCGGATCTTAAAGAAGAAATAGGTTCTAAAAAACGAAATCACTCTTTTAGAAGCGCATCCAACGTTTCGCTATCGAACATGTTGCTTCCAGACTGAAGGGTCTTGGCCAACATCACAATGGAGTTTGCAGTGAAGTCGGGCTTTTTACGGAGCTGGTCAATGTCATCAGAGAAGTTCGATGCCATATACGCCAAGTACTTGTTCTCCAAAGCCTGTCTGTCTTTCTGCACCGTTTCCTTTGCCTCGGCAAGAGACTGGTTTTGCGTGGTGGTGAACTTGATGCTGTCTACCTTGTCCTGGATTTCTCGCGAAAGATGCGCGTCGTCCTCTTCAGGCTTTTCTTCGGTATCCGATGCAATATCCATGTCATCGATAGAAATCTGTGGTTGTTGCTGGTCCTGCGTCTTAGAGACCACCTTTTCGGTAGTTTCTTCATTTCCACCATCAGAAGAACTGCTAGAATCAGAGTCCGAGTCCGAGGAAAAATCCTCGGTTCTTCTCTTCTTCCGTCTTCTATTTTTCGTCTGTTTTGTGTGAACTGATGCTGGTGCCATGCTGATGATGTATGGTACTAGAGATGAGCTCACGCGAAAACCAGTTGATGAGAAGAGACCATGTTTTGGTGCGCGGCGTGCACATAAGACAATATTCGGAAGTGTATTTTCTCTTTGGTGTGGCTGCGAAAAGTCACCAAGAAAGAAGAAATGGTTTTAACAAAACGACAGTTGTTTCAAAATATTTCGAGAATTCAAGAAAAATGTCAAAAATGTTAATCCATTTTTATTTCCTTTTTCAGCATAAATTCACTGATTGGTGAAATCTTGCTGAAGAGAAGCACCGCGACTGTACTTCCTAGGACCTTCCTAGGACCTTCCTAGGACCCATTCTGATGTAGACGAAGCCTTCTGGCACCAGAAACGTAGTCAACCGAAAGGACACGAAGAGAAACTCCACGAAAAACGAATTAATCACGAAGTAAAGAAACACCCAAAAACACCAAAATGAAAATCACAAACGAATACCCGATGGAATATTCACTTCCCCTAATTCTTTGGTTTCTTGGATGAATCAGTCTCTGGCTTGGCCTTTCTTTTCTTCACCATCGACGACAAGTCGTTCACCTGGACCTTTTCCTCCACGGCTTCAGTCAAGCCACTGGCACCCGAGGACCCTGCGACGGCCTCGCCCAAAATTCCCTTGATGATATCCAATTGCTCGGCCTGGACTTCCTGTTCTGGGTCCTTTTGGAGCTCGTTGTATCTTTCTTCCAAATCACCGAGCAATTCCGCACGGTCGGCCTTTTTGGCGGCATCCAGTGTGGGATCGGCCGCAGCTTGGGCTTTGAAGATGGAAATGGCCAGTTTCACGTGCTCTGCAGCCTTGGATCTCAGTTCAGGGTCCTCCACACAGAACTCAAGAGCCAACGACAATTTATAGTGAGATTCCGAGATCAAACGAGAGGTTTCGGGGTTATACAACTTCTGGCGTAATTCAAGACACGACTGCAAGTCGCTGGCGGCCTGCAGAAAGTTCTCCGTCTCCAACGACACTTCTCCAAGAAGGTCATAAGTTTCAGATAACTTCTTGACAGTTTCAACGTACTTGTTTTGCGCTTCTTGGTCATCAGAATCCAAGTATGGCGTTTTGAGACCAGCATTTTCTTGGGTGGTACTTTCTTCCTCTACAGTTTTCTCAAATAATGCTCTGGTGAGATCCAAGATATCCCACGCAGCTTCAAAATCCGTTTGTTCGTCCTCAGGGGCACCCTCTTCATCGTCTTCGCCGTCTTCATCATTTCCATCTTCATCGTTTCCATCCTCCGCACCACTTTCCTCTTCTTCAGCAAAAACAACGCTGTTTTCGCCTTCTGCATTGTCCTCATCATTTTCTTCCTCGGCCATTCCTTCATGGAACTGGAACCCGTCGTCATCGTCGTTTTCGTCGTCAGAATTCTTGTCTGCAGTTTCGTCCGACTTTCCTTCTGACTCACCAACTGCACTGACACCTCCCAAGACGCCTGCTTTGGCTACACCGTTCTGGAAAAGCGCTTTTCCATACAGCAAAAGAAGGTCTGGGTCGTCACGTGAGTGCTCTTCGCTGAACGCAGCACACGCGTCCGCATACAGGTTGGCAGCTTGTTCGTACTCCTTGGCGGAGTAGAGTTTTGCTCCTTGGGCAATAAATCTGGTGACTGTTTCCGAATACATGATATTTGAGGTGGGGTAAATTTTTAGTATGGGTGGTTTTGAAGAGATGAACGGACGCGTGGGAATAATGGAGGCACGCGCGTTTTGTCGTGGGTGTCGGTGTGAGTGTTATACAGGTTTCGTGGGTATAAAGATATGGTACTGTATAACGATTGGGTACTGTATAACGATTGGTGGATGTCGATTCTACATTTTGTGGTGGTAGTGGTAGTGAGAGTGGTGGTAATATTGATGTTGCTTTTTATTTAAATAAAAGAATTGTGGTTGAACCCTTGTTTTTTTTTTATGTTTTTGTGGACTCCACATGTTTTTGCAGGCACCTGGTAATTCACTACTCACTGGAGAGTACTCGTTGGGTGAAAGACACTCTCCATATTTGATGTGATGGGATACCTTAAATAGTCTTTTGAAAAGGGAATACCCAGAAGTTTTGATTTTGAATTGTTTATTTTCGACTGCTGAGGTTAGAAACTTTACAAATTACAGCATTTGGATGAATTAGTTGGGTGCTTGTCAGATACGCGAAAAACGTGGTAATAATGTTAAGTGATAAATTAGCAAAGGAACATTACTAAGTAGAATACTAGAATTTGCATAAAAATAGTTGATGATCTAAAATAAAAGCAAGTCGGGAAAATCAAGTGGTTGCTGTATCTTCGATAACTCCTCAATTGGCAGAATTTACTCAGGGGTAAATTATTCATCGATGGTTCTTTCGGGTTCTACCTTCAACACTTGATCTACCTAACAGTGATATATGGACTAGTCTAAATGACATATGGGCTCTTGTATTACTTCCAGATGCTCTTAGCGCAAATATAAGAGTTTTGGAAAGTATATTCCATCCTGAATTGCAAGAATACAAGATTTTCAGCATTTTGATGGATACGTTTTCAGTGAACTACAATCGCAGAATGACTTTGCAGCCAGATACCCAAATGTTTTATCAAGCCGTTCGACAACCGCTAACACTGCCAAGAAATGTGATTTTAGCAAGCGACAAACTCATGAAAAAATTCACCATAGAAAATTAACTCATTTTGAAGACTTTCTTTCCTTATTTCTGTCTGACTTGAGTATAGTTAGTAACTATCGAAAGGTGATATGATAACTTATTTTATTATCTAATTTTTCACAACGAAAGGATTAAACAATGGATAAAAACGGTCTTGGAGGTAATTTTATTTTATCCCCACACTTCAAAAAATAATTTTCCTGTTCATAACCCCGGATAGGCTTACCTATTTCGACTTAATTGCACACTGCGATAAATGGGGTTAGCAGCAATGCCTCTAACCATGGCTGGCTATTGTTTACACTAAACATTTGAAGCGCGGATCAACCTTATGGACCCATCTAGACCGATGTTTACTCCACCTGCTTGTATTTGAATGAATTTAAACACACTTTAACCCAAGTATCGTAACGTGGCTCTAGCGGGTGTCTAGCAGGGGATTATACAGAACAAGTCTGGGTATACCTAATATTCTGCAGAGGCATTGACAATGATTGATGTTAAAATACAGTAAAAATTGACTATATGAAACATTTTCAAATCATGTACTTGATGAACATTATTAATCACAAGAACAGCAAAAGATACGAAATAATTCAACTGCCACAGATAATGTTGATAATTACTGCGCCTAACCTTTGTGTTTAAAACATCAGAGCAAGTTGGAAGAAAGGTCCCAGATTGTCCAGAAAAAGGTTGTTTTCATAGTAGGCGTGGATATCCAACCTTCTATGTCACTGTGTATTCAGTAGTTTCTTGATGGTCCAACAGGGATTTCAATGAAATTTCCTGGCTTACACAGGCCCGAAGAATGCACATACTTTTACGGAGAGATGATATAACTCAAAGCTGGGGAAATCATATTGATACAACCGCCACTAATAGACCAACATTTGAAACGGGAGAGGGAACATAGGATCCCTACTTTTAATAAGGGAAGCTCAGTAAATTGACCCTGCAGAGGACTGATTTCTAATTATCTAAACCCCAGCCTAAATCCCTGAGCCTATCCTTCGTAGTAAAATTCACAAACCAAAAAGCTAAATGAAAGGGTTGATAAGATCAATTGAGCCCCAGAAACCTTTTCAAGATAAGCCCACCATTGATAGCTACATTATGAAAACACCAATTTCAGGGGCCACCCAAAGTGCAAAAGTAGCAAGTTTCTCCCACAACCGCTTTTTGGGATCTTCGGCGGTGGTTTTGGAGATAAACGTGGCGCGTGGAAGTGCCTATTTTCTTGGTTGCTGATTTGATACTCTCAAGAATCGCTTATTCTGAATATTCACTTTAGGTCCAGTGATACCTTTTTTGGTTGTTAAACATAGAATAACTCTCTATTTGAGTGTCGTCCAGGGGTTATTCTCCACGTAGACTAAAATACCTAAAATGCCTAAAAGACCTAAACCTACCTGGATCACAATATTGCCGTAAAGTGATGGTGAAAAAATAAGGGTGAAAAGCCGGCCTTGATTTACGAAATTCGGTTGCCATGCAGTCGGGCCGGAGATAGCAGGTGAGACATTTGGTTATCTCGAGGCTTGGCGAGATTATACCACTTGCCTAAAAGGGAGGCCCATATTTTACACCACACTCTACAAACGGGGTGTACTCTAGGGACAGTCATTTTTTAAAAAGTTAATCCAGTATTATTACTTGCCAGAAAGAGTATACCCCAAAAATTTTTATTCTTCAAAGCGAAAAATACACTTTATTGATCCACCGTAGTCAGTGCGGTCTCCTTGGGCAATCGTAAAGTTGCCTCTGCTGGGACAATTTTAATGCCGCAGTGCTCGTAAGCTGGGCTTGATTGCGGCTGACTAACTATGACGAATACGGCCACAGTGTGAGTAAAAGCACCCAAAAAAGGTGGAAGAAAGCTCGAAAAAAAAGGAATATATTAAGAACTTTCCAAAAACCTAAATACACAACAAAAACATCCAAATTTCCCACCCTGAAAGTGTAATATTCCACAGTATATTTGCACAGTGCACGTTCAAGTAACCAAACGCATGGGGGTAGCAAGGTTGCGAAACACGAAGCAAAGCATCGAGAATATGGGCCTTGGCTCATAACCATGGAGCACATTTTTTTTTGACAAATTCTTCAAATACTAAAGCCCTTCGCTAGTTAGAGCGATTCTACACCTGCGAGCAGCAGCCAAAGAAGGCCAAACCAGGGAAAAACAATACAGCAAAAACGTGATATTACAGGAAAATACACATAAAATAAACAGTATAATACACCTAAAAGACACACAAAAGAGACACAAAAGACACAGTAAAAACACAAAATATACACAACACACACAAAATGTATACGTCATTTTTAGCAGCGGAAATGTCGGCTTTCTGTCCTGGCACATGCTTCGGTATGCACTTTTGTTGGGTGTGGGGCACAGCATACCGGGCCGAATATATCTCATGCCTCATTCCTCATGCCTCGTTTCTTCATTCCCTGAGTAGTAGCTTGCGCAGCTCGCATAATAACAACGTCACGTGTCGCACATAAACACCATGATTTGCCTTTAAGCTGGCTTTTCGGAATTCTACCTAGCTCTTCTTATTTACTCTTAGCGGCCACAAAAAAACACCTTTTTCGGCTCCTACCCCTTTATTTCCCGGACCGTGTCTTTCCCCTCGGACCGTCCCCAACATATACTTGTCCCTCTTATTGGTGACCAGCCACCCTGGCCCCTAGCGTCCTAAAAATAGCGAAGAAAAGGCAAAAAAATTACCCGCCCAAATACATCAAAAGCATCAGAAACCCTTCAAAAAGCATCAAAAAACGTCAAACAATCAAAACACATCAAAAACCACCAAAAGCGCCTTTTGTCCCATATGCCGCCATGAGTGGTCCCAGTAAACCTTTGCGGCGCAAACCGCCTCCTTCCATGGACCCCTATGGCACCCAGCACTTTTCTGAACTACCCCTGGTTCCCATGTTAACGCCGGAAAAGCTGCCCACGCCGTTCCAGGTGCATTATCAGCTGGACCGTCCACACCCTCGGCCCTTGCTCCGGGTCAACGCGGACCTCTCCTACGAGTCCGCCTATACACGTGACTACGACGACGTGACCAACCACGCCGATCTTGCAGAAGACCTGCTCCTATCGTACGAGAGCCCGAGGCTAAAAGGCCCACAAAATTTGCCTGCGGACGAGTATTTCCACGACATTCCTGGCTCCAGTTCGGTGCTGCAACGCGCCAGCGTGTACAGCTCAAGCATATACGGCTCCAGTATCTACGGGTCCAGCGAGCCGTCGAGCCCTGTGTTCCTCATCCACAACCCGGAGGCCGCGTCGCCACATGGCCATTCGGCCAACGACCGTAGAAACAGCCCTCCAGGAATGCTGCAGCTACATAGCAGCCGCTCGTACCACCCACGCAAGTTCCAGAATCTTCTGCAGAAGGGTTCGTCGCCGTTCCAGATTCTTGAGTCCGACGAGGACGACTCGCGGGCCTCTTCCTTTGCCCAGGAGTCTCCCCAGACATACGACGCCCCGGACTTCCCCCCGCTGCCTGCAGACTTGCCGTACCCGGTCTCACACAACTACTCCTCCGAAGAGGATCTTCTCCAAAGCACGGCCTACGGTTTTAATGGCGCCAACGGATCCGCAGAACGCTACCTCTCACGCACCACGCCTACACGGATCCCGACTTTGGCCGAGAAAGACGCCATGAAAATCGGCGCCCGCCAGCCGCTTCTGCACAGAAACAGCAGCTCGCTGGAGTTACAGTTTCTCCGCAACTCGCCTCCCCGCGTGCTTAATCTGCCATCAACATCCCCTGAACTGCAGTCTCACCCTTACTTCTCCAGCCCACTGACCTCGCCCACACGCATCTCCTTCTATGCCAAGCCGTTGAATAATCAGTCCGGTGGGTTCGCCGATAACAGGAGCAGCCGCTCGCCTTCTCCCCGGAGAAAAACAGGCACCGCTCCCGGTATCCGCTCTGGAATATACCCCTACGAGGAAGACTACCTGAATGCGTTCGAAGAATACTATGACCAGGAACGCGTGCCTAGATGGAGCTTGATCGAAAACGACTCCCTCGATTACTACGACGACTCCTTCATCATGCCCCCAGCAGCGACCCTGTTCGACTACACCATCCTCCCCGAGCTACCGAAAACCTCAGATGCCGCGTCGGATGAACCCATGGAGTTCTACACCAGCTTTCCCCGCGAGGCTGAGGCCCTGCAACTCTACCAGACGCCCACCAAGCGCAGAAAGAATGACGAGTTGCCTCCCGTGCCCTTGGACCTTCCGCTGCTACCATTTCTGCCATCGTTGTTGAATGCTCTTCACTTTGCCGCATGTCCGAATGTATGGTCCCTCAGCAGCATCTTCCGTTGGTGTCTCCAGCTCAGCAAATGGATGCATGGCCAGCGTCTTTCCCTCAAAGACTTCAGAAAGGTACTCATGAGGCTCATTGCTTTCCACAAGCAAGAAGTTCCGATTGACATGATTGGCAGGAACGTGTCGCAAATTATCGACACTTTCACCCAAGACAGGTTGCTCATTTTTGAGTCTGAGCACGATTCCGATGAAAAGCAGAAACACTCGATGCAATTCAAATTCCAGTTCTCTCACAGAGGCTCCACAAGCGGTGTCTTGGTTGACCTTACCTCATGTTACTGCTTTGACGATGATCACAACGGTACAGGCCCCCGGGAATACTCCATCAAGTGTTATTCTTCGCAGTGCATGATTAACCAAATGATCGAACACGAATATGCCATGAGGACTACCAACATCAAAGAATTGGTTCTTGGTGCTGATTGGGCTACCCATTGGAAACTTGCGGCTCAGGATATGGCCTCGGATCTCTCTGAGTCAAAGAGGCAATCGTATTTGTTCGATCTCATCAAGTTTGAGCAGAATTTCATCCAAAGAGCCGAGTGTTTTATTGACCTCGCGGGCCCAGAGTTCATCAAGCTCGCAAAACTCATGGTTAACAACAACTCAATCACTCCAATGAAGGAATTTGAGGAAAGGATCATGAAGTCTGCAAAAGAGCTACTCAAAATCCATCGTGATTACTTGTATGAGCCCTTGTTGAAAATTCTCGTCACAGATGGTAAATTCATCAAGGATATCAACGGCGTCGCAGAACTTTATAAGGCATGGGCAAAGGCTGCCAGAGGTCCCCTCTTAACATACATTAGTACCATGCCAATGATCGAGGATTTACTTGGGAATAATGCTTTGAAGAGATGGGATGAACTTATCAGACTCAATCCAAGAGTGAAGGAGTTACAAGTGAATGGAAATTTGCTTTTGATCAGCACATTTAATTCTAGATACCAGCAGCTTCCCCTTCAACTATTGGACGTGCGGAAGTTCTTCGACGAGGAAGATGAAGAATACGTCTCCTTGACTAAAGCGGTGGATGCGATTCGCAAACTTGGTGTTAAGGTCAACGAGATGAAAGTTCACTCAGACAACATTCACGCTTTAAGGATAGTTGAAAAGCAGCTTACGTGGAAATCAAGTGTGTTTCAACCTCGCCTTAACCTCAGGTCCTCAAGGCGGAAGTTTTTCTACAGAGGTGACTTGATTCGGAAAGGTGACTTGAAAATCAACTCCAATTCTGTGCATTTAATTGTTCTTGATAATTACCTCCTCATCACCGACAAACAACGCACGCAGAGATCGAATACTTTCAAAGTCACTGAAACGCCTATTCCCATGGACTATCTCATTGTGGAAAACAGGGAAAAGGAATCATATGGATTATCAGTGAGAACTGCGTCTGCGCAGACTCTTGCGAGCCATGGCGACGGATCGGATGAAGATACTTCATCCTTCCCATTCAAGATTCGCTATGCTGGACGTGGAAAAAGTGAAAGCCACACCCTCATTGCGTCCACCGAGAAGGAGCGCAAAAAGTGGATCTCTGTATTGTTGCAAACAAAGGCAAACTTGTTGAAAAGGGTGTTGCCTACGACTCCATACGATTTTGAACTTGTGGAAAATGCTTTCTTTGCATACGAGCCTGGTTCAAGAATGACTAAATTGCCGACCCTCAGTGCTTCAGACCCTCTTTCTGTCCTCGCAGGAGAAACATCATGTGCTCAAGGTGATCCATTGAAGAGGTCGCTAGTGCAGCGCCAAATTCAATGCTCACATATGTTCAACTTTATGAATGAGAACTTTACCTTTTTGGGAACCAATGCGGGGGTTTATTGTTCTGATAGACGAAACACGTGGAAGAAGATTATCAACATGACTAATGTGGCCAAGTTGACTGTGATCCCTGAACTCAACGTGGTGCTTGTCATGGCAAACAAGACCTTGAGATACTATCCCCTTCAACTGCTTATCAACATCTATTACGAAAAGAAGGAGAAGTTGACGTCCTTCCAATTATCGAATGAAGGGATTTTATTCTACGAGTTTGGTCGTCATCGTGGGCTTCCAACGATTTTTGTTGCTAAGAAAAAGAACAATGGCACAACGATCTTCAAGGTTTATGTGTTGGAACTCGACAACAATGGAATTTTTAGCACTTTCACTGTTTTGAAAAGATTCTTCATCCAGGCCGAGTGCCACGGAATTTCGATCTTTAATTCTTCGGTTGCCATTCACACCCACAAGGGATTCGAAGTCTTGGACTTGCAAAAACTCACACCTAGAAGTGTTCCAGAGCTTCCAGTCTCGGACTCCTCGTCTAAGAAGCTAGATGGATACAGCAGAAAGAAGGTGGCGCGGTTCACCGATGTACTCAAAAAGATCATCTCACATGCATCGCCCATGGGTATGTTCAAGCTTTCCAACAATAAGGAGTTTTTGATGGTGTACAACGAATGTGCATTATTTGTTAACAAGTCAGGAAAGCTCTCGCGGACGTCCACTATCCGGTTTGACTTCAAGCCAAAGAGTATCGCGTTTGCGGATAATAACTTGTTCTTGGTGTGCGATGAAGTCATTGAGGTGTGGTCCATTAGTATCGCGGCTGATGGGTCTAATAAGTTAGTACAAGTGATTCCGAATAAGGGATTACAAGTACTCGATGCACAGACGCTTTGTTTCAAACTGGCGAACCCAGATAACGCCGATCTGCAATTGATTTTCAGAATGATTCCCAAGCCTGAACACCCAATTGTTGCGGATGAAAAATGAAGGATTAAGAGAAATTGACATTAAACTTGAGGTGAAACAAGTCCAAAAACACACACAGAGAGGCCCTCGGTTTCTGGGCCGACATGGTTACTCAGTAATGAAACATAATTAATAGGAAACGGAATATACACACAGCATTTTAGATGGAATGTTTTAAAGACGGTCAGTAATGTAGAGTTGATGAGTAGGTGTGAGTTCATGTAGATTTTGGACTGTTGATGGGGGATGTTGTATTTCTCTTGATAATGTATTGGATTTGAAGCTTTTGGGGTATTTATCCCTTTTGGCCACTAAAAGATGGCCCTGTAAAATGATTAATGATGGGACTATGATATAATTGACAGGACCGTGTGGTGCACATGTTTAGGCCCAGGCACAATATAGAACAGCAGACTGCCGTCATTATACCAGTAACTGATACCCATGTCTTTTTGGGATAATTATAACGCCCAAATCATTTTGGTAGGATGAGAAGTGACTGAAAATAATATAAACCGAGAAATCTTCAAGCTGAAAATATGTCGTAATTGAATATCTGGGCCTGATTTAGAAGGCTTGCCAACTTCTCACTGCCCAATAGTTGCAGAATATTTGCTAGTTGCGGTTGTGGGGAAAAAATAAAACGCGTGCCCACTAAATGAACAATACTTCTAAACGGAGAATATTTCAGGTATACAGCATTACAGATTTCCACAATTTCAAAAGGGGCAAATTTACGGAAACAGATGAAACACTTAAATTTTAAACTTTATGAACGGGCCATAAAAGACAATACTAGTGTAAAGAAAGAATGGCCGAGGTGCAGGAAAATTAGGTGAGAATTTTAGCACTCACTATTGTTCTTTGGTTTGTCTGCCAGTATGCACTACAACGCGCGCTTTTGATTTTCCCGTGTTTGGTACAACGCCTGTCTGACTGGAACATACGCGTGGGTGATATTCCATTGTATTATTTGAGAGTGGAGATGCTCCAAAAAACCAGTGAAAAAAGTCGTGCAAAGCAGTAAAAAGGTTAAAAATGGCGGAAATAGACTAAAAAGTTCTTCGCCAAAGTGTACTATTTTTCATGGAAAAGAAATACCTTTTATTTAAAAGACTGACCGTATCTTACAAGAACTTTCCTCTCGCGTCTCACGTCTCACTCACGTTATTGGTAATATTTGCAAAACCAGATACCTAGGACATGAAATCACCGCGTTTCCCAGAACAATCCTGTACATCTGTGAAACTATTGATCCCCAAATTAATAAAAATAAATTAAAACAATGGAATAATTCAGTGCCGCGTGTTTCGTTCCATTCTAGCCCACTTCCCATTCTTCTCAATAGACGGTTTTCACCTTCGTCAATACGTGCGCGTACACGTGTCTAGGACACGCGTGCGTTCTTTTAGGATAAATTTCACTATTGTGTTTGGTATTTTATGCCACTTAATTCCTCTGGAAATCCCACGATAAAAAAGTGAGAACCAGAAGCAAAGTATCAAACGAAGTAGCCATGGTCAAGGCAAAAACGCCAAAAGGCGTCTCAAAAGTGACCCCAAAAGGTAACCAAAAAACCAATAAAAAAACGAACCAAACAAATCAAACCCCCAAAAAAACTCAAGGCACTTCGGAAAATGAAACAATTCCCAAAACTGTCAGTCGAAAACATCCTTCCGATAGAGCTCTCAGATCATTGAAAAGAGTATCGAGGTCTACCTTAGCACTGGTACAGCCAGTCAATCAAGGACCTTTATCGCTAGAAAATCTCCCTCGTACAATCTTGGACTCCATTTTTGAGTACCTTCATACTCCAGATTTACTAAACATATGCGTGGTATCGAAAAACCTTTACGAGGCTGCTGTCGCACGTCTCTATAAGAATATCACTATAACCAGTGAGGAATACGCACATGAATCAACGGAAATCATGTCCCATTGGCAACGAAACTTATGTACGGTTGTGTCCGTAGACAAGCTGAAGCAGTTGTATGAAACTGTGAGTAAAAACGAAAATTTGGCCGGTTTGGTGGAATCCTTTACTGAAGCAGCCTTACTGGAACCGGGACTCCAGATGATGAAGATTTTTCTGTTAAAAGCCTATCATGGCAACTGGTCATCTGAATATCCTTCCAAATCAATCGAAAATGTCCAAAGCATCACTTGCGAAGTGGAAGAAGCCAAGTTAAACTCCACGTCTCTTGTTGAACTCAAGCTTATCCATACCCTGTCGATCACCAGAGACGAGGACTACGAGAATCTCGCACTTCACATGATCAAACACAAAAGTTATGTCAACTTGCGGAAATTGGTGTTTGAAAAAGAAGTGTGTGGTCTTTTCCGAGAGGATTACGACCTGGTGGAGGAACTGCTACACCGTGACATCCCCTACTGGACAGAGTTCTTCCAGGTGTTTATTGAGAAGAAAATCAAGTTGAATCTCACCTGTTTAGGGCTCTGTTCTGAACTCACCCGCAAGGGTGAAAATAAAGCGTATCTATTAGACAGGGCAGTGGATCTTAGTGGGTTGCACACGCTCGAGTTGAAGCACACGGAAATGACAGCTCTGAAATATGATACCTATGATCTACCCCAAACGACGTTTGTGGAAGCCATCACGAAGTACTTGCCCCTGCTTGAACGTCTCTCTATTGGGCCTACTCATAACCATGTCCAGAATCAAATCGATGGATTGTCGCGTGCTTTGAAAAACAATATTCCTGACCAGCTAAAAGAGCTCGAGATAACAATCATTAATGATGAGAATGCGATGGAGCTTGATCTTCTATTTGCCATCATACTGCAGCAGAAAAAGCTCAAAAAGATCAAATACGAAAACGGTGACTTTATGGCGGAGTATTTTTTGGGTCTCGACCACATTGACGAAGTGGAAAAGTCGTTTGCATACGACGACAAGAGCGGGGGTATGATCAAAGAATTCGCTCCTCGGGTTATGGATTTCGATCTTCCCAGAGGTCCCACCCACCGTTTATTGGCCGATAGGATTCGTGAAAATATAGATGCCATCAAAGATTACGTGTGCGAATCTAGATTGTTCTTTGGTAAAGGACGGTATTTGCCGGATACCACCGAGATC